>VYZR01004042.1:47242-72502 GCA_013400675.1 Oxylabes madagascariensis | reverse complement strand
GCACTGAACATCTCCAGGTTCTTTAGTGTATATAATTTTTATGAACAGTGTGATTTATTACTTAATTTGAGAACAAAGGCTTGTGCCCTGCCTTTTTCTGACCACTGCATAATTAAATGAGATTGGATCTACCTTCAAGAGCAAACAGAATAAGAAAACAGATGAATGCAGACTGAGATCAAAAGGGAATTCACAAAAATCATTGCTGGATTTCCTCTGTGTCCCCAGCGGGACCATCCACGACCCATCCAGGAGCCACAAAGCCCTGTGAAAACAACAGTCTGGAAACTGAACATCATACCTGGGGATGGGGAGGAGCTGTGGCTGCACCCATTGCAATTTCCCCAGTAAATCAAATATTTTTTGTATGAGAATGAGGTGGCCCTCTCTGGGTCCCTACACCATTTCCCTCAGTGCCACAGCCATCTGGGCAAGCCACTTGAGTCCTGTGTCTTCACATCAATTGCATGTGAAAGAAAACCACAGGGTGAACAAACATATCCTTCAGATCTTTGGCTTTTACCTGATGGCAAAAATGTCATACAAACCTGTCTCAGCCTCTGTTTTCTTCCTAATGGCTAGCAATGTGTCTTAACATCATGGTTTTTTCTGCCAAATATTTAGGGTTTTATAACCACACACTCCCCAGTGTCCAAAGACCTCCACACTTCCTGCCCTAACATTTCAGCGCTGTTCTTGCTTCCAAACAAAAAAACCAAAGCAAAAATGAGCCTCTCAGGGCAGGCCTTGCACACAAGACAATTCACACTGTGGTTCAGATAATCAACTTGTTTCTTCAAAGGCAAGACCAAGTGTCCCCAAATTCCCTCTCTTCACCACCTATCTTGACAACACAGAGGATCTGCCTGTCAGAATTAGGGCTCCATTATTTGGCTGCACAGGTAAAGTTTTTCTTTTCTTCCATAGTAAAAATTGATTTCTTTTGCTTTACAGATTTAGAGTACCATTTCCAGCCTGTCCATCACACCACAGAGTTGAGCGTGTGTTCTCTGCTGCATGACTTTTCCTCTGGATTTGATCCTATTGCTGCTGGGACAGCTATTCAATTTCTCACAGAAAAGCGCAGTCTGCATATTACCAAGGGAAAGCTTAATTCTGCCTATGACAAAAACATAGCTAAGTTCAGCACAATTCACCCTAAAGCACTGCTCTGTGTGTGTGTGTGTCACAATCAGCGTTTCAATAATTCCATATTGTTCTTAATAATAGCCAGAGATGCTGTCCTGCTCGCCTACAAGGCTTTGTGACTCCTTCTGACAACAGGAAAAGCTGAGAGCTGGGGAAGGAGAGGGAGGGATGCTAGTGAACACTAGTGTCAGCAGAAGAATATCAACAAATGCAATCTGATAGTTCTGCATCCAGGAAAATGCACTTTGCAGCTACCTTTTAATATTTTTGCAAAATGCTGCCTGCTTGCCTCTGCCAGGGACCAGATGTCAGGGCCCTGGATCTGACCCGCTATGGCTATTCCCATGTCACACAGGCTGGCACAGCCTGGCTCCTGGAGGCTTTTCCCAGGGCCATTTTGTGGGCAGATTTTGCTTTATCGTGTTCCCTGCCATGGAGGAACAAAGGCTGATGCTATAAAACCCAACAAGTTCAAAGTGCAGCCTATGAAGCAAGTAAGCGATATCACTTCTGTCGATTAAAATTACTTTATGTGGACCATAAATATTTCCAAACATATTTCTACAGCATGAATCACTGTTCTGGAGCTTGAAGGGGAAAGAGGCTTTACCTCTCGGTCCATATCCATTGGCATCTCTTCTGAAGATGGTTATAATGCCTGCAGAGTGGCTTCGTGGGGGGAGGGACCAGCACTGCCACAAGCAGCAGCTTGTGAAATGGGAAGGGAAACGGAGGTGCTCATTGTGACACTCCTCAAGGTCTCCATATTCTGAGGCATTTTTTACTGAACTTGAATTTGATGCATTTTTTCAATCTTTTCTGTTAATTTCAATTGTGAGGTAGAAGTCACTACTGCTGTAGCCCTTACAAACATCAGTAAATCTATTGAATTTAATACACAGGATCCATAAAGAGCATAATTAATACATTTCAGTTCCAGAAAATCCTCTGAAAAGGGATTCACGGGAACCAAATAATGAGTAATTAATATGCACAATTTAAACTGTGAGCCAATAGATGTCTTAGAATACATTTAATATGTCAGCACACATATGGAATATAATGCAGAACACATGACACTGATGTTTTCACTCTTTGGTGATTTGTTTCAGTATGCTTAAATCTTTTCTAGCATGAATTTCATGTATTGGAAGCAGTGATATCTAAAGAGGAAGTAGAAGAAGCAAAACAAGTAAATTGGTGCCTTCTAGGCTTTTTGAAGTTTTTTTTTTCCTAATGACTGAGATGTCTTCTTAACTTGCTGTGGGGTCACACGTGTGCCAGGGACACCCTCCCACACCCAGAGTTCCAGGCACTCTGCTGGCACCACTGCCAGCCTGACCTGCAGCCCGGCACACCCCATGGATTAGAGCTCAAAGGCTCGCAGGCAGCCTTTGCCGTTTGCTCACAGATAAACAAAGGAAAACCTGTAACTCACCGAGTAAATGAGAAGCAGAAATTGAAGTCCACACAGCTTAAGCATACTGGAATATGCTTTGCTTCAGCTCCTGCAAAGAGATGACAGTCACTTTAGCCCCACAGAGTTGGCCCAGTTATTTTCCAACTAAGGCAACAGCTGAGTTTTCCTGAAGCTGCAGGGAGAGAGCTGAGGAGCGAGCCCTGAAGGAGCAGGTGCAGCTCTGCCCACGAAAGGCGAGACCAGTGGTACCCCTGGGCTGCCAGGGAAGGCTGTGCCCATCAGGTTGTGCCTGAGGTGCAAGAAATGCAACATGTGAGAGCCCCAAAGAGTTGTCAAAGATTGAACCCGGCACAAAAGTTCAAGTCGTGCAACTTCATTTTTACAATGATTCTGTACCGGAAACGTATTTTCATTTCTGCTTCACTGAAAGCAATGAGAGGTTCACAGGAAATGCTATAACCACAGGACAAAAGTCTTGCAGAGACCATCCTGAGGTGGCTGTCTTCTGGTTCCAAAAACCAACTGTTTCCTGCAGATTGCAGAAGCAAAGGAAGCCTAAGGTTCAAGGACCCCCTAAAACAACATGGTGACTGGAAACAAAATTTCCAAGTCCAAGGAGCACTCTCTGCCTCAAATTTCAAAGAAATGTTGAGCACACACTGTCATAATTTATGTTACATCCTCCTGAAAACGAGATGGCTTTCTCAAAATGCAATCCTACTTCCTCACTGCCTCTAGATTTTAACCAAGAGGATGAGGCCAATTCTGGAAAGAGGTGTAGCTGGCGTATTGTGCTGCCATATTCAGTGGTGTTTTATGTTATATGGCTCACAGCTACAGGAATCCTTCCACAGCTCTGTCCTATGGAGGCCCCCAATAGGGAGAACACAGTGTGGAGGCACAGCTCCCTCCAAATGCCTTCCTGCTTGTGCTTCCCATCATACCTCCTTTTCTTTCCTCAATGGCTGAACAAAAAGGGGACCTGTAAACATAGAAACTGCTACCCACTGCTGTTCTCTCCAGCACTCATTCTAGGGCATGCCACAGGGCTTTATCTTCCAAATCCCATTCTGATCTGGGTTATACTGTGTGTACAATTACACCCTTTCAAAGTACTGGGCTCTTTTCTTGGGCTGGAGATAACTGTGTGGGTACAGGAAGAAACTAATATGACATGCTTTTGAAACCAGAAATGATCTAGAAAATCATTAGTCAGGAGATAAGGGCTGAAATTGAGCCCTCTGTAGATGCTTGGCTGTGATGCCTCCTTAGTGGGTCCTTCACAGACTTCCTGAAGCCAGAAGAGGTGGCACAGGCAGGGCAGAGAGAAGGAGAAGACACTTTGAACCTCCTGGAAGGACACTTTGAACCAAAACTGTTGCTGATATTCCAGTTATACAGTCAATGAAAATTCTTTCAGTTCCTCTGCCTGTACCTCTCCCCTCCCTCCTCCTCCTCTCTCCCAGTAGCTCCTGCTGCTCTCTTCTAAATATATTGGCCAGTTTCTGCTGCACTTAGTAGCCATGTGGGAACTTCAAAAAACTCGTTCCTTATTAATTTGGGGTGGAAGGTGGGACAGAGTACCCAAGGTGTTCCCTCTCCATCCTGTAAGGATGCAGTCTGTGCCCAGGGGCTCCCTGCAGGGTTTTGTCTGCCCCTCTGGACGAGGCATGGCTGGAGGTGTCCCTGTGCCAGCCAGCAGTGGAGGAACACCAGGGAGCTAAAAGTACTGGGGGAAGCCATCAAAAGGGAGGAAAAACCATGTGGGGTGGTCTGGGGTACCATGATCTGGATTCAGAGAAAAGAGAAGGAGCCTGACCTACCAGGGAGAGGAGAAAGTTTCAGGGACCCATCCAGCCTTACTTTTGGGGACAGAAAATGCTGGAAAATTAATTGCTAAATGTAGCTATGTCATGGCCAGGTTCTCCCGTTCAGATCTGACTCCCAAATGCAGCAGTGGAACTGCAGCCATTTCACACTTTGCATGACAAGTGCCTTTGATGTTCTCTTCTCTTTGAACATAAACATAATTTCTTTATGTCATGCCATTTATGGTGCCCATTGCAAGTCTTGATCAGTTCTTGAACACTTATTTTTAGGTGGAAACTGTTACCAAGTTTCATGAACTGTCTCACTGCCAAAGACCGAAGCCCCAAAATCCATACACCTCTGTCACTCAGAATAGAGTTCCAGTATATATAGATTCATATAAAAGTTTTCAGTAACAGGCAGTTTCAGGATTAGAATAGCATTGGCTTAACTAAAAGCAGCTTGAGATCTGGCTGAGGACTGGAGCCATATTTTCTCCTTCATTTCTTAGCTTCATCTCAATGCTATATCCCTAATAATCCCTCACGCTTCCCATGACTGAAGAGAAATCTCTAGGATAACCATCATACAAATATTCCAGTGACTTTCAATAATAAACATTCAGAGAACAAAGAATATTCCCGGAGATTAAAGATCAGTAACAATCACAAGTATTTGGTTCCATGGAAAAAAATATTATTTTCTTTAGTTGATTGATTTCAGATGTTCAAATTCAGCAAAGAGAAAACAGAGGAAATTGATCCAAATCAAATATAAACCAGACTAAGCCTTAGCACAGCAGTCATCCATTTTACAGGGACAGCTGAGTTCCTAACACTGCCTGAAAATCCTTTAGCAAAACCCCTGCTTCAGCTTTTAAAATCTTCCTGTGAAATGTCAGTTAGATCATCTCTTACCTGTAACATGAAAAGCTTATTTTGCTCTAAAAATGCTTCTTTCAGTTGTGGGAATCACCTTTGCACAAGTTGGTGATGTCTGTCTGTGCTTATCCAGTTTATAGTTCCTAAGACTTGCCCTCAGAGATTCAGCAGCTCAAACATTAACTGCATGGGCAATTATTGATTCTAATGACTAGGTGTGGTATGAAAGAGCAGCCCAGTAAGGAAGCAAGGTAGCTCCAAGGTAGTTTACAATCTTCAATATTTTTACGTTCTTTGTGATTTTCTTTCTGATTTAATTTTTTTTCAGTCGGGCTGTGAGAAAAGAACACACAGGGCATGGTTTGGAGGCACAAGGGAAAGATGGCCTTTCAGTAGGAGAGCAGGTGGAGAGGAGGGCATGGGCCTTGTGTGGAGAGCATGTTTGCTATTTGCCTAGTTGCAGGAATAATTCACATTCAGAAGACAAGAATTTGGATATAAAGGTGGCTTGTTTCCACAGCAGATCCTTTCATGGGAAGGACCGAGCCGAGTTATGAAAATAATTCCTCAGTCCTCATGTTGGAAAGTTCAAATTCTGTCTGAGCTCCGCTAAAAATTTACTTTGGGTAACTTTGGGCAAATCAGTCTGTATGCCCTTTTCCAGATACTTATCTCATAATGGATGCAATCATTCCTTTCCCTTGTGTGCCATCTTTCATGTCTGTTTATGTTTGTAGCCTTCCAAGGGAACTAGACCTCACTAGTCTCTGAATTATGACACTTGCAGTTGAGGGAACTGAAATCAATTGGACTCTAAAGGACAATGGTAAAACAAATAATAAATAAAATGTATTTGGAAAAAAACATAGGTTTTGGGATTTTTTTTAATTACTGTTTTTAAAATGTTATGCTCTTTGTATCTCACTTTTTAATATCATGCTTATTTCAGAAGTTTTGGGCAGGCTCATTTTATTGTCTTAAGAAATGTTACTTTTCATCCAGGTTCTGACTTCTGCTTTTAATTTCCTCAGTCTGTCAGATTGCTCTTGAACACTATTACACTATTTGTGCAGCACATTATTTTCTGAATTACACATCTAAAGAATGAAGAGTTTAGAATTGATTGCAGCTCTAAGGTGTATATTCCTGGGAAAAGGCCTTCTGTTTGTGTTTCAGGTCACACTTTTCCCTCGAAATCAGTGGGTTTTTGTCCAGCAAAAAACTTCTAGGCTATGCTTTCAGCATGCTTTAAAACACAAGTGTTCTTCATTTGCTCATGCACTCAGAATGATTCAGACTTTCTCGAAGTTGTCTGCTAGCAGTGAGTTATCTTTAGAGCACAGCTCAAAACCAGTTTTGAATGAAGCATTAAAATTCGTTGCTGATGAATTCTAAATAAATATAATAAGGAGAGGGAAATTAACTTTCTCAGAAATATGTTGATTTTAAGTGACCTTCATGCAGATTAACTGTGTAATAGTTGGATATGAATGAGCAGTACTTTGGGCATGAAGTGGTAGTTTTAAAACAGCAAGACTTCACGCGGCAGAACCAAATACACATACACAAATTCCTAATGACATTTTTGGTCCTCCTTCACATGACAAGTGCAGAGTAACTCAAGTCATGATGTCAGAAGTGCGATCCCTATAAACAAGTCAAGCATTTGTCTTTCAAGTGCTAGTGTGTCTGCTTGGAAGTTCAATTACTGGGAACTGCAGTGTATTTCTTGAAGTACAAATACACAAATGTAAGGTACCTAGTATGCCTAATTGAATGTCCCCATTATTTAAAGTCAGAGGTGAGTCTGTCATACCCAGTATCTTGCTCTGGCTGAAAGAGTTTCCCAGGCACAGAGCAATTGCTTACAGGTTGTAACTACACAGGAAAAAAAAAAAAGTCTCCCATGTCAAATGCGTTACAAAGTCCAGAAGCACTTAAGGTTTTACAACAGTCATAACATGGTGCCACAGAAAAAAACACAAGAAGAAACTCAACAGTGAGACTGGGTCTTTGAGCCAGCTGTTTCTCTGAGTAAATCCAACAAAAAAAAAGGCAAACGTCCAGGTGTTTATTGTGTGAATCATTGTTCAACGAGTCAGTTTTTCCAGAAACAACTCTTCTTATATCATTAGTCACATCCTTTTCACCCTTCCCATTTATCAGTGTTGTCATTTCTCTCTCACTCCTTTTTAGTTTTTTTCTTTTCGTCTTTTTACTTTTACTCCTCGGCTGATATATCTCCATGTATCTCTTCCACTTACCAAACTAGCTGGACTTGCCTGACCTCAGCTTCTTTCCCTTTCTGTTTGTTTAGAAAATATTTATTTTATGAATCTATTAGGGTATGATAATTTCACAATATAATTAATGTGTGCCAAAATGAGATAGTACCACTGGAGGAAAAAGAAGCATGGAAAAGTAATGCTGAAAACAAACTTAAGTTTCTATTGACCTAGTTCCTTCACTACTCATGAGGCAGAATCACCTATATCTGCAACCTCCTTGACTGTAAAAAATGCAAATAATGACCAGTTTCCATAGTTAATGTGGAACTTTCACTGTGGCACTTTCAGCACCTGCTCATTCTCATGGATGCCCTCTGCACGTTGCTTGGTCACTCCACCTTTGCTGATGACTTCTGTCCCCATATTCTCCCAGATAAGACTCTACAACACTGCTGAGGAAAGGTTCCTACAAAAAGTATCTCCCAAACAATGTACCTCTTACCAATGCACTTATAATGTATTTTCATGTTATTTTCATTGCACTGATAGTTGCACTGAGAGAATTCAGATTTTGTCTGTATTTGCCTACTCTATATACTCAGTTTAATGGTGTAACCTACTCATAATTGTCTGAGCTTCTTTGTGAGATGAGCTCTGATTTAGCAAAGCTTAGCTCTGATTTAGTTTATTCTTACTAACCTTCCTAATACTACTTTTGCTTTGGGACATATGTCATTCACTCCATTTATAGAGAGCCCTGGTCATTCCTGCTAATGCTTTTCTTTGGTTTATTTCTTATGAAATTCTTCTTATCAATAATGTTATTTTATAGAAGTCTGCTTTTTCCAAGTTCACTGTAATTTTTTTACTTTTCCCTCTTTTCCTTTGTGAGGACTGTGGATTCTCATGGTATAATTATCAACACTGATATCATTGCTATCTCTCATACCCTGCACTTCAAAACAAGTACAAGCATCCCATCAACATTTCACTTTTTTTCCTGACAGTTCTATTTTCCTGACAATTCTTTCTGAAACACTTTACCCTTCTACACAAACAATTCAGACTTAAATTATTCAGCCAAATCTCTGAAGTTCTCATAATCTTGAGAACATATTAACTGTTAAAGGAACACACATTCCTTCCATAAGGTATTCTTCAAACCTTCCTTTGACATCTCTCACTCTCTTTTGGTAGCTTTGCCCTTTCCACTATTTATATACCAGTTCACGTTGAGATAATTTGTCTTTATACAACAGTGTGAGAATTGTGCTGGGGAGAGGGTACCTAGACAAAAAAGCACAAACCAAGAAAAGCAGATGAATTTTGTGAGCAATCATCCAAAACAAGAAACATCATGGTAAAGGGCGTAAGGGGGAGAGGTAAACCATGTAGGCATGTGTTGAGATAGGACCAAAGCATGGCACTGACTGTTTAGCAAGCTCTGCACAAAAGAGGGAAGACAGAGGTATCCAGTAGTTCACAGTACCAATGCTTGATGGCCAGAGAGAGTGGAGCTACACCATTTGTGGGGCCCTGTTCTCCTGTCAGGAAACATGGCTTTTTGACTGGCCTGTGTGTGCTGTGCCTTGGATGATGAAAACCTTGCCTATATCATCCCTGCTCCCAGAACATGCTCTTCAGTTTCGACCTGCTAATCTTAATTCTCAGTTGGATCATTTCTCCTGTCTGAGGTAGCAGAAAACAGATGACCGGGAACTCAGGAGAGGTACCTAAAAAGGTTCCCCCACACTGTCTTAGAAGCAGAGACACTTCCTGCTTGCTTCCTTCCTTGAAGCACTCATTGTGAATTGCCCATCTGCTGGAAGACATGGGTTCTGTTCTTTCTCAGGGAAGTTCACATACAATTTTCACCCCACTGAGGGGCACAGTTCTTCCCTGTTCATGCTGCCATATATCTCCAGCTTCTGTGTTTGGCTGTCCTCAGAGTAATCCAGGTCCAGTGTATTGATATAATTCTCCTAGCCACTGTTGTGTCTCAGCCTATCCACCACCTCCAGCAGCCTTTACATACATGGTACCTCATTCTTGGCTTGCAATGACAGTGATGCCACCTTGTAGCTCACCAGAGCTTGGACAAATGTCTCCTAAGCTGGTTTCATTTGTCAGTAGGTGTGGCTACTCTCAAAGCAGCACGTCTGACTAATGAACAGCTCATGGCCACCTTCATTCTCAGAGGATCTCCTTGAAAGGCTTGGTCAGCCCCATCCCTGCAGGAGTTGCCTGACACATGTGGCACTCTCAGGCTCTGTCCCCAGGCGTGGCAGTGTGACCTCGCCTGCTGCACTGTCCTGCTGCCTTCACTGCTGGCACAAGAGGCCTGCTGAAAGTTCCCCAATTTGCTGCTGCCAGGTCCTGGCCCCTGTTTGCTGCTGAGCTAATGCTGTTGAACTCCTCAGCTATTAAACTTGCACAGGTCAACATGATAGATTTTACTTTTCCTTTTTCTTCTTGCAAGCAATGACATAATGGAACCAAGTGGCTCTTCTGGAATAAACAATGCATATTCTAGAGATTACTTGTGTTTACTCTACATGCAAGACCTCCAAAGGAGATTAAAACTTGAGTTCCACACTGTAGCATGGAGATACTCCCTTTCTTTCAGGATGCTAGTGTTCTGTAACATGATGTCTTAAGGTACTGTATGCATTAAGACTTTTAAAACGCGTTATTTCAAAATTACTTTTTTCCTCATAAATGCAGAAGAAACATTTTTTAACCTCTTGCATTCATAACTCAATACCTATATAGACATGTCCAAGTTGGCACAGCTCAAAATATTTAACACAGTGTAAAATCTAAAAAGAAAATGCAAGTCTTTCCTCATCTATAGTCTTTTTACAAAGCTGGGTAGTATTACAACATGAAATAATCATCAAGCTGGCAGACTGATGCTTCTTTTTTTTATTCACACACGTATGTAAATGCAGATGGTCTTAGAGGAGCCTATGGTCTGGATGTATGCACCCACCTGTAGGACACAGAAATAGGCACTGTGATCACATATTCTGCTGCCTGGACTGTTACATATCACTGCATGAAAATCAGAAATAAGCTCAGGAGCAGAGCTCAGATACCAAGATTCCTCCTTCAAAATGAAGCAGGACTTAGGTGTTCTTCATTCTCTTTCTCTTACCAGAAATCACAGCCAGGCAATCCCCTCAGATCTTCGGCAGGATCTGCAGCTCTGGGTCCCAGGTGTAGGGACAAACATTTTCCTGCAGACATCTGAGCCCCAGAGCTGGGGCAGGAGCTCACAGTCAGCCCTGTGCTTAGCCTTCCCTTGAAGGGGAGTTCCCACTTCTGCAGCTCACTGCTTCACCTCCTCACCTTCTGGGTTTGCTGGCCCTGTTAGCTGAGTCAGGAATAAAGGCTTAGAGCTTTGGGAATTAATTTTGCTCTGTGCTTGAGAAAAAAAGCCCAACAGAGTTTCAACTTTTTATTGTGTCTTGTTCTTAATTTCTTAATTGAAAATTAGTATTATAATACGCATCTTGTGTATATGATATATGAAATATGTTTACAGTAACTGATTTACAAAGTAAACTGAAATTCAGTGGACCATATAGACAAATCTGCAGTGCCTAGGCAGTCCATGTCCCTCAGTTCAGAACCTGGAAAACTGGCCTTTGAATGAAAATATGTTTCAAAAACAAGTACAAATGACTAGAAAGTAATGCTTTTTGTGTCCCTCCCTCACAACCTCCCAGCTGTGAATACAGAATGAGTTTCTGCTGCTCAGGACCTGACTCTCCCTTTGCTGTGACTGTGTAAAACCAGGAACATGAAGGAATATCACTCCAACACCCTCATCTCAAGTCTGACAATTCCCCTAAAGGGCAGGATTTATTGTTGCCATGCTAGTACAAACCTCAGAAATGCAGAGCTTGACTAGTGAAGACAAAACTGGTCAAGGTTTGTAGTTTATAACCAACCAGCTTGTTGTCCCGGGAAAGGTTAAAAAAAGACGCTCATTGCCTGAGCAGGGATAAGTCAGACTCATTTTCCCTTTGGTTTTAGCTCTTCTCTTCCCCATGCAGACAATATTCGTACTGAAACTGCTTTACATCACAGGGTGGAACTTTCAACACCTGAAAAGATACCAAATGTTTCCTTGAGCACAGGACTTCTCATAAATACTTGTACCAGCAACTGTAATAGTGAGAAGAGCAGCAAACTTCAGCTCATCGTGAATTCTTACTGGTAATTGAGTTCCCAGAATTTGCTTCCCTGAATATTGTCTGCATTTCTAACACTGAATTAGCTTCCTTGAAGCCTTTGACAAGGGTAGGAATAGGTAGCAAGGGACTGAATATTCACATTGATTTAAACATGCAATGAAAGTATTTTATGTCTAAATATCAAACTCAGGGTTCATTTTAGCACACATTCTTTTCAGAGGTGATTCTAGGTACCCCTAAATGTGATTCCTGCTGAAAAAATTGCCACAAATCAGTTGTGTTACCATTCATCTCAGCAGGACCATGAGGTCTGGTTGCAGCTGTGCCCTCCACTGAAAGTATTACAAACTTCCAAAGAAGTGACAAAATTGGAGTCCAACCTTCTACGGTTTTGGCAATTTCACTCCACAGTCAAATTACATAGCTCACCTGATAAAACTGAATCAATGCTGAGACTGACCTTTAGCTATTGGAAGGAATTCCACATTCATTAGAGGCCAAGCCAAGCATAAATAATTGCACTTATGTCAATTACCTACTTTGGTAATCAAGACCTAGTCACATGGATGAGCCGTCAGAGGATGAGGCCTATGGTCTGCAAGAGAGGAGGGTGCACATTTTGGGTTGCCATCACCTACAATGAACGCTATTTAAAGAACTAATTCCTGTGCTTAGAATAGAAAATGTCAAAAATACCACATAATTTTAACTTTTGCCAGTGATGGATGACCAGCTTTTGTTGGCACACCATACTCAGGCTAGGACCTCAAGGGACTTTCTGTGGGACTTTCATTTCTGTGACTAAATGACTGTGGTATTGGGCTATCAGTGTATGTACTTTGTGTTCACTTCTGTATTTCCAAAGATTACAGTGCAACCATTTTAGCTCCTTTTCTGTCTCCCTTGTGATTTATATGGAAATGCCTCTTTTGACATACACCTCTGCTTGACATTTATGGGAACTCCATTACTTAATACCCTCCATCATCTCCCACCTTAAAGCTTCAAGTGCGCATCTGTCTCATTACCTTTCAAGTTATAAGGACAGTCAGCAGGGTGAATTCATCAGTTCAGAAATATCTCTGCCTTTTTGCATCTCAAGGTCAGTGCAGCCAGAGAATGAACCAGTGCCTTTAACAGTGCCCACGAGAAGAGGTGCTGTGGTGCTGGCTTTGCTGCCGGTACCAATATCCATCCTAGACTCCAATGATCCAAGCCCAGCAAAGCTGAGACCAAATGCTGTGCATTCAGGGGTTCGTTTCATGCTCAAAGACAACAGACAACAGATAGGACAGACTTCCTCTTGAGGAGTCCAAACATGAAGTCAAAGGTTTCGCTTACAGACAGAAGCACAAAGCCACTTCCTTTTACCTTCGACTCCAGCAAGGTCTTGTCAGCAGGCCATATCACCAGCACAGGTACAGCAGGGCAGGGCTGAGCAAACAAGAGTCCTGGCTCCCGGCAACCTCGGTGCCACAGACCGGATTCTCCTCCCAGTCCAAAGGGAGATCAACACACTTTGTAGCACATCTATAAAACCAAAACTAGCCTGATGAAGAATACTTTGCCTGAACTTCTTGGCTTTAATGTGTCTTGTCTAAGTGCTGAGGGGACACAACAGTTCATGGGATGTTGAATAAGTTGCATCAATTACTGGTTAATAATATAGTTACATTTATATAATGCATTATAGGAGTTCCAAGTATTTTGTAGGCTTGGATTAATCAAATTCTGCAAGATCTATAAGAAAATCCATCTTCTTTCCACAAAAGTGGTGCCACCATCAATTCCAGGAATTCAAAAACAGTAATTCAGGCCCAAAAATACCATGGTAGTCTTAAAAAGTTCTCAATAAGAACAACAATATGAATGAATGAATGAATGAATGAATGAATGAATGAATGAATGAATGAATATCTTTTTATTCACCTTTTGCTGTGTGACCCTTAATGTTTCATTACTGTTATGGAGATTAGAGAGAGTGTTTTTTGAGCAACAGAAACCTTCTCACACAGTCATAAACTTGTAGAAGCTATCAAAAAAAAACAAACCAAGACTGTTTCAATACAGTGGGCTTAGAAAATAAAAATACAACTTTGTCTGAACTTCCTATGTATTTTTCAAATGGATTACTGAGTTATTTGGAACTACAGAGATATTTATCTCCTATCTCTAACTAATCTAAAGCATAAAGAACTTGTTATCAGTCTCAGGACTTTCAGTTATGTTCATGAAACAGTAGTTCTGGTAGCAAGTTTTTATGAATGACTTGCTAGTAAGTTACACAGGACAATGAACAGCTAATGCAGAAAGAGAAGCAATACATGTCCAATGTCTTTGATATTCATGCAACCTACTAACTAGATCACAGAGAGGAGAGATGGAATGAGGATGGGATATTGCTCTTTGTGATACCTGTCTACATTCTCTCAATAAAACTGGAGGGGTTTTTGTCCTCCGTTGCCCAAAATATGTTCTGCTGCATTCCTATATATTTTTAAAACATTTTACTTTTACTTCAGTCCTTAGATTTCTGTGTTTTATAGTTCTTTGCTGATTTTCTCTTAGAATCACAGAATCAGAGAATTGGTAGGGCTGGAAGGGACCAGACCACAGTGGGTTATTTGGTCCAACCTCCCTGCTCACCTACAGTGAGGGAGACTCCACAATGTCTCTGGGCAATCTGTTCCAGTGCACAGTCACTCACACAGTAAAGAGGTTTTTCCTCATATTTAGGTGGAACTCCCTGTGCATCAGTTTTTGCCCATTGCTTCCTGTCCTATTGCTTAACGCCACTGAGAAGAGCCTGGCCCCATCCTCTTTATGGCCTCGCTTTTAGAGACTGATAGACATTGGTGAGGCCCCCTCTCAGGTGCCTCTTCTTGAGGGTGAACAAGCCCAAATCTATTCAGAGTTTTAAGAAAGATACCCCAGTCCCTTAGCTGTCTTTGAAGCCCTCAGATGGACCTGGAGTCTTAAACTATTTGCATCTTTTGGTTATGGTGCTTCACTACTTATAAAAAAGTTTCTAATTTTTTGTATCCTGTCCTATCTAATTTATTATATCCTGTATTTAAGAGGTGTGTCCATTGCTTTTGCCCTTGTGGTGGTGGTGTAGGGGGACAGGCATTTCCCAGCCTCATCCACTGCACAGGCACTCCCAGGTGGATGCTGGTGTGAACCCTGCTGACCCCAGCCAGCTTTACTGGAGGGAGGGTGTTCCCATTAAGATGCAGCTGCAATGACATCAACTAACTGCAGGATCACCTTGGCCAGACTTTGACTCTTTTATTTATCCTCTCTTTAACTGAAATTTTGTTTTAAAAGTATCTTTTTACTAAAAATTTAATTTTCTTTATATAAAAAATGCAAATTGTTTTAACTCAGAAAGAAAGAGAGATGCACAAGCCTAATAAGGCATCTTATATTCTTGTTGTTTTTAAAAGCAGCCATGAGAGAAGTAGCAGGTTTTGACAATGGTATAGCATTTCAGGTAAAAATAAAAGATGAAATTGTGTGTGCACAGTTCTACTACAATGGGATTTTTACAGTTAATTCCTACAAAGTACTAATAACTCTTAGAGTGGATAACTTCATTTCTCTGCAAGCTTTTGCTGAATTCAGCTTGGTGAGAATGACAGAAACAAATTTATTTTCTTCATTTTCTTTTTGTTGTTTATTTTTTGCTGTTTATGGAGTCCTGTTTTAAATATGCCACATTTGCAGACTTCCTGCTACTCTTTAGGAGTGAATGTCAGTTTTAATGGATTTAGGTTTGTTTTTGTTTGCTTTTTGCTACTATGAAGTTACGTCTCTGTATTTTTATGTAGATATGTTCTAGGTTGCCTACGGAAAGAAAAGCAAATTGCTGAGTAAGCACAAGTATAAGGGACTGTTATATAAATGTTAAATAAATCTTGTTTAAATAGCATATCTTTATTGTCTATTGTAAATAATAAGTATTTTATTCATATAACATATAAATTCATATGTCCTTAATTTATTTTTTACATATTTGCCCTTTATCTCATATGCATAATACAAACGCTTCATATCTTTAGCAGAGTTCCATTATACCTGCATAATGGCACCTGTAGCACTGTTCTAAATTTGTTATCAATTTTTAACCAATCTGAAAAAAAGTAATATTTTATCAGAGGTCTTCCAGAAATATATTTTCATGCCATTGGGGATCTCTGTAGGTGACTTTTGCTTCAGGGGTCAGCTTCTAGCTGAGCCTGTTGAGGACTATATTCAATGCAAGTAGCTCAGGCCAGGGGACCTGTGGCACCAACCAGGTGATCAGGCACTCAGAGAAACTCAGAGGCAGAGGGCTCAGCAAGGAAGAACCCAGAGTAACATCCACAAAGACTGCCAGGGCATAAAAGCCCAGGGTTTCCTTTTTTCAGGGTCCCTCTGACCCTGAACAGCTCTGTTATTCTGTTGTTGTACCACTATTAAATCACTTCAAGGAATCAGAGCTCTGAGATGCTGCTATGGGAGACCTGGAATCAAGCTGCTAAGGAAATCTGGTGTGACTGCACAAGAGTGTGATGTGCAGGGAGTCAGGGGTGCACCCTGGAGCTGCCTGCTGTGAAGGGGGCCAGTGCCAGCACTGAAAGCCTGGGGTGGTGGGAGTGCGACTGCCAGAGTGGCATCTGAGTGGTCTGACAGGAAAGTTCCCTCAACAAGCTGTTGGAGCCAGGGGGCTGCTGTCAGACCAGCTGATGGCAGCTGGGCAGCACCACTGGTTTCATGGGTTTGCTGATAACTTTTGATGCAAAGGCCTGTTGCAAAACAGCAAAGGTTGTGGAGAGAGCTGCATTAGAGCTACTGACACAGCCTGCAAGGGCAGAGCAGGGCCACAGTGCTATGTGCTTCCGGGGGATGTTCAGAGCTGCTGTGCTGGGAGGCTTCTGCTATGCCAAAATCCATGCGGGTCTGGAGATCTGCACAGTAGAAACACTGCAGTACTTTCTTATTTAAAGTAGTTTAATTTTCTTTAGCTAGACTGGTTCTCACCATAGATTTTGGTGTACGTGTCAACATTTGACCAAGGTTATTTTATTTCTGTAAATGTGGTTAATATTTCTGAAACTGATTTAAATACATATTGCATGTGGTATTTTGTTTCTGTAAATTTGGTTAATATTTCTGGAACTGCTTCAAATATATATTGCATGCAGGCAACAGTGTAACTTCTGAAGACAAGTGTAATTTTTAATTTCAAGTTTCAAGGTCAAAATCTCAACACTATACAACTTTATGTCTTACATGCATTCACTTGCCATCATGCTAAATTAGTTTTATAATTAGAGAGGGAAAAGTTTATTACTTTGCTTGTATTGCAGAAAATGTTGGCAAAGATTTTGCCAAGGATAGACAGACTCACTGCTATAATTGCACGGTGGCAGAGCCTGCACATTGTCTGAGGCTACAGTTCTGCAGAAGGGTTTCCTCTACCACGTAGCACATATCACTCTAGAGTGTTGTAACCACCCACAGGTGGAGCAGGAACAAGGATTTTCCCTCTGGAAACCAGAGGTGTCACTGATAGCTTGTACTTCAGCATTGCAGCAGGTGCCATCAACCAGCGATGCAGATGTTCTGCACAGTCCCTGTGGCACTCATAGCAAATCCTGTTTTCTAGGGAAAAGTATTTAAATCTACTTGTGGCTCTGAAGCACTCTGGTCATTTGTATCTCCAATTTAAATAGAAATTCTCTGGTGAAATACTGCAAGTAGAAAATATAAAAGCCTTCAGATGTGGAGCTGGACCATAAACAAGGTTTGTCTGGACCCTTCCCAGCAGCAGATCTGCAAGTCCTCAGCATTCTCATGGCAGAGCCCATGTTTCCTATCATCCTCATGTCCCTGCAGAACAAATGCATCATGCTCCACATGTGGCTGGCAGGGCTGGAGGTCACCTACTTCTTCCTGAGGAAAATGCTTCCCAAAACACAGCGGGCAGCATTGAGTCCTGCACTGGCACTCAAAATGACATCTTTGGACCACATATGGCAGAAAAGAAGGCAGTACTGCTCTCAGCATGAAGAGAGCATGAAGAGATATGTGTTTGTTAAGCAGACTGTCTATAATTGGATCTGAAGTCAAGGAAGAGATTACAACTAAAATTAAGACGTCATCCTTAACACTGAAGTTGCTGTAAGCTCAGAGGGATCTCTTTCCAACCAAATTCTATTCATGAAATTACTTTTTCAGGGAAAATGGGAGTCAACTAGTGGATCTACATGCTGTCACATGGATTGTAGCTATTTTTAATGGCTTTTGGTAATCTGGACCACAAGTTATTCAAGAAGTTGCCTTCACAAACTAAATGGAAAGTTATACTTGCACAGAAACTTTATTTTTCTTCATCCAACATACCTCCAGTTCTGAGCAGTTTAGACAAAAGTCTGTGCTTATTGTCAATACAATCTTGTTTCTATGTGTGCCAAAGTACAGAGCATTTCAGACCCCACCCATGGGAGATAAGAGCACACCTGAAAGGAAGTGGCAGATGGACTAGGTGAAACCATGATGTATTTCCTTCTCATGCAGGAGAATGTCATAACTTCTTACTCACAAGCAAAACAACGGATCCTTTTTTGGCACCTAGTGCTTTCTTGATTAGATAGAAGGACACTGTCTGGTCCTCAGAATGCCATTGGCATGAGTAACATCAGCCAGACTACTTGCTTGAGCAAAAGTCTGCAAGCATATTTGCTGCAGGCAGCTGTCTTCCTCCTCATTGCATGATGCAATCCCAAACACTGTCAGGGATGACAGAGCTGCCTTTTAAGAACTTTTCACCTCTTTTCAGGTTTCCATATTAGATACTTACCTACAGGAAGGTCTTGATGTGATAATACTTACGGAGAAAAGTCTTGTTGCACTCAGCATATAGAAGTTGTAACCTGTAACCAAATATATGTATTTAAACCCATAATTAGGACAAAAACTGTGCAGTACAAATTGGTAGTTTTCAAAATATTGCATGAAAGAGATGCCCAATGTATTTAAATGGAGCATATTTACATAAAAACTATTTTTGATGATGAAGGATCTCGTAAGACCGAGTGGGTAGAAAGCAGGTGAGCAGTCACAGTTTACCGTGGTCTGAATATAATGTGTAACGGCAGCCAAATGTGTCAACAAATGTAGGACTTAGTCAAAAAGTGGACTGAAAGCAGGAAAGAAAATTATGTTTTATCACTCTCTAACACAGGAAAGACAATTATGTTCTATCACTTTTTAAAACGTAGCATCTAGAGCAGAATGAACTGCAGCCTCTCTCTCTCTCTCTCTCTCTCTCTCTCTCTCTCTCTTGTGGAGCATTAAAGAAGGAACAGTGAAGGGCAACAAACACAGTTAAGTGGTTGGAGCAGCTGCCTTAAGGGAAATACTAACAGGTTTTGGACTTTTCAGTGTGGAGAGGAGAAGGCTGAGGAGGAAATCGCAGGTATTTCAGTTTCACAAAGCTAGTGGGGAAAGTGAGTGAAAAAGTGCTGCTCACAAGGTCCTGTACATGATATTCTAAACAGCATCTCCTATTGCTTTCAGACAGCACAGAGCTGGAAGAACCACAAGTCCAAAGTGATAGGGCATTTGTTCTCACTGGGTCCTTAGATTCTTTTTTGATGATTATCCAGGGGCAGTCTGAAGTCCATAAACCAAGGAATATCAATTTGCTTTGCCAAGCTGCACTGGCAACCTCTGTTCCCCGGGCTTCATCATCTGGTCACACCATCCCAGCTTCAGCAGAGATGCCAGTGGACCTGCTTCTGTCAAAGTCCATGTGCCACACATGCTGGTGGGGCTGAACAACTTCCAAATAGTACTGCTGGCAAAAATCCTACTGTGGGTGCTAAGGGAGCATTCCAGCTCCAGTGGCTTACTTCTGAATGGAGCAAGGTGAGGAAGAGCAAACGCAGCCATTCATGACACAAGATTGCACCAAGAGGAGGAGGAAAATCTTAAAGCACAGAAGACTGAGAATAAAGTTAAAAAGCAACTAAAATGGCATTGTAGCAGCAAAGCTTGAGAGCATCCCACTGGGCACCGCTCAGGGATTCAGGGTGTGTAGTGAGGGAATACATCCTGAACAATGTGAGAGCAAAGCTGTGGATTGTAGAAATACACTCATTACTGAAAGCCACAAGTACACACAAAAATAGTAGCTTGGCCATGCCAAAATTATTGCGGTCCATTCTGAGCTCAGTGGAAGTCAGACCAGTAAGCAATTCAGTGAAATACACAGCATCAGAGAATGGGAGCAAAGCTCAACGGAGCTGGAGGCCCTTCCTCCAGAGGAGCAGCCACCAAGCTCCCTCTCATCCCTGCATGCGAGGGCTCCAGCCCAGGGCCTTCCCATTGCTCCCCCTGCTCTCCCACTGCTCACCACACCTCAGGTGGGCAGTGCCAGGTCTTGGGGGGGACACGGTGTCCCAGGCTTGCCACACCCACTGAGTGCAAGGGGGGAAGAAAGGCTAGTCCTTGAATGTAGTTAGTACAGATGCAGGAGCTGAAGTCAGGCATCCTTCAGTGTGTTGTGACATCAGTATCCATGTGACAGTCTGAATTTTCTTATTGAAAGTTCCCACCTGCCTTCCTCCTGTCCAAAGAGCAGTCAAAGGTCTACTCTGGGCAACCTGCGTCTACCAGGAGGGTTTCAAGTGCACACAGGCAGAGTATGAGAAACAACTCCTATTTAGAAAGTAATTTCATTTTAAAATTACTCATGCATAAATTTCAAGACTTGGAGGAAGTGTGTTACACTAATCATTTTCCCAGCAAATTATTAACCATATTGCAGTAGCATTGTAAAATGAGGCACACGGGACCTGAGTGCTCTCTCGTGGATGTATTGTCCCCAATGTCTGACAGCAGAGAACCTGTTTCAGCAAAATTACTAAAATCACAAGTAATTTGCACACTGAATTTCAGTGGCTCTAGGCAAAAAAAAAAACCACAACACATTACCTTGATGGTCTCACATTTGTGATTATAGAGGATAAGTGCAGAAGTAATGCAGACCCCTGTGTGAGATGGTCACTGAGGGAGGAGTGGGCTGCAACATGTGTGGGAGATTTCTGGAGTGACAGGAGAGGCAGGTGGGGAAGTTGTCAGATTGCGCACATGGGTTCTCATGGGTTCTCTGGCCAAGCCATAAACTGGAATTCACCCTTTTTCCTGTGGCCATCCCTACCCTGCATTGCATCCCTACATCTGGCCCATGGTCATTCTGGAAGCAATGTCAGAAACAAGGCTTTTCCACAGCTTTCTGGAGCATAGTGAAGAGAATAACATGGTGTTCTCTTTTTTTAACTGCAGGGGGTTACATTTAGAGAATTAGAAGTCACTCTATAAACCTCCCACAGAGTCTACCATGTTTAAAAGGGCTGGCAGTGTATGACCAACAATGTGACATTTTATCAAGATTTTAACACAAGATGCCACGTGTCTTTGATGCTACTGCAAATCTACTGTTGCATGGGTCCTACAAGAGAAAAAACACAAAAGAAAGTGTTTTGTCCTGCCCTCTCTATCCTGTGCTACCACAATGAACCAGAAATGGTGGGGACTGCAGGCAAGGCAGACAGATCTCATTAAGTATTATTTAACGCACTTGGAAGCCGCATCTGACAAAACCTACAGTGTGCTGAACACCACCTTAGCCCACAGCATTTGCCCTCCTAACTAAGCAATGAATTAGTCCAGGAAAGAAAGCCAGAGGAGCACCAGCCCCAGAGCTCACACCGGCATTTATCTCCTGTGCTTTGACTCAGATACAGGAATGATTTACGTGATGCATTCAGCTCTACAGTCTTCAGAGGTGTCACAAGAAATGAGTTGCAGGGTTCATTTTTGGAGAGTCCATAGTTTATTAGTCCAGGGACCTCATCAGTACATTGTCTCTGCTCTGTGTGCCACAGCTTTCTCTAGAAAGCCTTCCCAGGGAGAAAGAAGAGCTGTAGCAGATTGTAAAGACATGGAATTCAATGGCTTCCTTCCTCTGCAGCTGCCCTCTGTAGATCCTGTTATCCTCATCAGTACTGCTGCTGTAAGGAGCCCTTTCTCCCATTTGTATCTGAACCCCAAAAAGCCCAAGAGAGAGAACTCAGGTCTTTATAGCTTTCCATGGGGTTGATGTTGAAAGGCTTGTATACATGAGGGTCAAATCCACAGTACATCCACTGATTTTATTGAAAATATCTTTCTTTAACTTGACTAAATTTTATCAACAGTTCTCCCAAATCCAAAATCCTGTAGCACTGTGGAAACCCACACGGTGCCATAGTAATGAATAAGTGTATTTTCTCCCAAAGCATAAGTAAACTTTTCTTCATGCAGTTCATCTGTCACGATTAAAGATTACAGAGCTGGACATGCTCTGTAATTCCTCTTACAAATCTGATCTACCTTCTTGAAGAGAGATTTTTATAACAGCTATTTCACTATAATTGGAATTTTCTGTGTTCTTAGACTTCTTTTTTCTGTACTTATTTTCTTTTATTTTATTTGGACTCAGTGAGTTTTGCCATTTTGGCCTTGGTGCGCTCAGTGCTGTGACTCACGTATTCCACAGCCGCTGCCAAATCTCCGGGTCCAGCATTATAATTATCACATTAGGATCTGTCATTGTAGCCCTGACTTAATAAATAGCAGAACAGTGATTAGAATCGCTGATTGATCCCTTCCACACTTTTGGACACATACATCTGGGGTGAACAGAGGGACTGTTCAAGATATTAAAGACTTGAAATATCAGCATTCCAGAGTAAATTAGTATTAATCAGTCATTCCAGGTACACTAGCTTTTATATATAGTAAGAGTTGCTGTATTTGGTAATCTGGTGACAATCATCTAAAACCATGACTCAGATTAATCTCATGAGCTGCAAGGGAAAGCCCCAGCCCTTCTTCCACACCCAGCTTGCTGTAGCCAATAAGATCAGAGCATATGATTTGGGTTCCTTCAGGTGGAACTCACAGTGCCCTTCAGGAGTCTGTCTCAGGCACTGCAGTCCCAGGTGGACATTCAATCCACAGGACCAGACTAGACCAGGTTCAAAACAAGAAAAGTGCAAAGTGTAGATGCTCAGCACCAGCTCTCTCACTCCACATCCACAGGTCAGAAATAACACACCCGGTGGTGTCTGAGCTACAGCTCCATCGAGGAGATGCTGCTCCTAGTGGATTTTTACCCTACAGCTTCCCCCATGCTCTGCCTGAAAACCTATGGGGAACAGGAAGCCTGCAGGGTGAACCAAAAGGCCCGGTGAGAGGTTGACTGGGACATGAAAGGTGGAGACATATGTTTGATTGTTTAGGTCCAAAGGCAGTACTGTGCTGTTCAGAGACCTGCAGCAGCCCCAGAAGGTAGAACTGCAGTGATGTCTGCTTGCTGTGAACAGGAGAAGTCAGATTTCATGCCATGCCCACTGCACAGCTCTTCATGGCATCTTATGACATCTTGAGGGAATGGTCCTATCTCACTGGTTTTTTTCTTTGAAAAATCATTCATTTTGGAAAGAAATTCTGTTATCCTGGAAGGAGTGGAAGGAGATGAGTGAGTATTTGAAAAGTTACTGGGCAATTCCAAATTTTTATCACACCTTTGATATATCCTGATAACACAATGATGTTACAAACATGGATGGCTTTTATTCCTAAGGTCTGTATGATCAGCATGGACATTTTGCAGTTCTTCAAAACGTGCTTGGTTTAGATTTGTAGCTAGGCAGATATGGAATAGACTAAGGAAATGTGCTGGTTGTGTACAGCTATACTTTCAGTTCATAAATATAATCTTAAAAATTAATTTGTGCAGTTTTGTTTCCATATTTGAATGGAGGAAAGGTTCTGAGAGTTTAAAAGTTCTGAAAACTAAATTCTCTGGACTAAAGTCTCTAGACTGCTCTGGGTTGACCCTAGGTTGCATGCTGACAGCTCAAAAGTGTTCATCCAAAATCCAGCATACAGATCTTGTCTGTGCTCATTTCAAAAGGTTTCTTTTTTCTGTTCTTGTCAACACTTTATTCTAGATCAGAGATTTCCTTCCAGAGAGATCTTAATACCACACAAGCATTGAGTCATTCTGCAATGGGATGTTTTACCCGTAC
Source organism: Oxylabes madagascariensis (assembly GCA_013400675.1). Taxonomy (NCBI): domain Eukaryota; kingdom Metazoa; phylum Chordata; class Aves; order Passeriformes; family Timaliidae; genus Oxylabes; species Oxylabes madagascariensis. The sequence goes on along the minus strand of VYZR01004042.1, from coordinate 48,688 downwards.
AGAACTGCTAAAGGTCATCTCCTCAGCAGAGGAAATTGTGGGCAAACACTCAGCATGCTCATTCCTGTCCAGAGCATTTGGTACATGAAAACTGTGCAGCCCAAAATGGAGACTCCAAGCTTCACCTTATTAGTGTTGCATGTTTTTGCCTTCATCATCTGGGAAGATGAGCTGCCAGGATGGAGATTTGGCTTTTCTGAGTCACGTGGCTAAAAGTGTAATGATTGTACCTCTGACCAGCATAGTTAAGAGGAAAATAGCACAAATATGCCCAACAGTAAGTGACGATTAGGGCACACCATGCCAGCTACCTGCTTTTTGTCCCTGAATGTATCATTTTACTTTTCCTCATCTCCAAAATTGGGGTAGCAGAACTCATCTACATTTCCAAAGTGTTTCCAGGCTAAAGGACAAACACCTTTGCTAGAAGTGATTTATTTTTAACTCTGTCACCACAACCCCATTTTTATGTGAGGGATATTGTGTACTCCTCTTTGAGGCTCCTGGTGCTTCCTGCCTTGAGATCCAGGGTTGCTATGCAGCCAGTGCTCAGAGATGTAAGGAATCCTCACTGCACTTCTCCAGCAGCAAACTTGCCCAGCATGCACAATCTTTTCTCTACTTGAAAACATTCTTAGGGATTTTCTACTGAGGCTCAAAGGCAGTCATATATTTTATTTATTTTATTACAAGGCATGTAAGTAAAAACTTGCATATCTGAAAAAAGATATTAGATAGAAAATGGTAATAAAATTAACATTATTATCTTAAGAAAACTGGTAATAAATACATTTCCCCTCGACAATAAATGCTTCTTATTTTGCACAACAATAAATACAGCATAGCTCTGGCATAGAGAAAGGCCAAGGATGGGTACAAGAAGTCCATGTGGTGGCATAAAAAAGCTCAGGTGATTTTTTAAAGGTTTGGCATCCTGCACTTGATGCACTTTGATACAACTTGCACTTTAATTTTAATTTTACTATGATTTTTAAACAGTCCCATAATACAAAAACATGAGAGGAAATTTTGTTTGACTATAGGATTTTTCCTTTAAATATTTTCAAAGTAAGAGACGTGTAAGCTCACTGAAACTAATCCTCAAAATAAAGAAAAAATACCGAACAGGTGTCTTTGTGGTTAATCTACAAAAATGCAGGTTTTTTCAGCTGTGGGTGCTCAAGCCTGACCAGCCAACTGACAAGGAACCAATCTCCAGTCAGTTCCTCAGTTCTTTATACAGTTTCAAAAAAGAAATATTAATAACAAGGAGAAAGATTAAAGACAGTAGTATTCACTTCCCAGGTTACAGCGTTTGAGGTTTGTACACTATTATCCAAAGGTGAGAGGAGAAAGAGCAGGTGTATTCCAGAACAGTTCCCAGCATAATTTTGGGTCATTCTGGTCTACACTTGCTTTTAAAAACTACTGACAAAAAAAAAAAAA
>VYZR01004042.1:30437-46859 GCA_013400675.1 Oxylabes madagascariensis | reverse complement strand
GTAAACCAGAGCCTTGGAACTGTGGCAATTTCAGTGAGAACAGACACATGTACATAACCCTTAATAAAGGTCTATGGCTTTAGGGGTACTTCTGAAAGCATAGTCCTCATTCTCAATTACATGAGCCTAAGCTAAAGCTGACAGCTGTCTTTCACACACAACCCAATTTATTGTCTTCTGGTTTGCTGTGACTTCATTGCCAGGGCCACTAAAGTGACATGGATTCACCTGCCATCTTTTTCAAGAACTTTCAAGCTGAGCAAAGAGGAATGAGAAGGCAGCCCTGGGCTCCCTATGAACCCCTCAAGCTCTTCACTTGGGGCAGTTGTGACAGGACACAGAGGAACTGCACACATCCACAGAGAAAGGAAAAAAGTCTAGCTCAACTAGGAAACAGAAAAGCAGAACAGCTGCAGAGAGAGGAAAATGCTGAGCAGAACCCATATTTCTGATGGGCCAAGACGAGAGTATCTTATGCATGGCTGTGTATTACGGTGTGTCATCCAGCCTTAGGGAAGACTCTCCAAGAAGAGATTTTACTGACTGCAGATGTTGAGAGCCAGCAGCAATGCTCCCAACAATCCAACCCAGTCCTATTTATGGGTTTAGAGGTTTTTCGTTTGCGTGCAGCCAAGGGAAGGCTGGTTTAGCATCCCAAAGCAAGGCAGTAAGGAGACCTCTTCTGAAAGGCTGCACAGTTCCTGCCCAGACTAGCAAAACGAAGATTGAGAGGGAATTCCGATTCATCAGGGAGGACAGAGAACTGGTTATAAAGAAGAAAATTTTTGGCAGCAGAATAAAGGGGGCTAAACTCATTATGTGTAAATATGCAGTGGGAATCCAAAGGGTTTCCAGCTACCAGAGAAATCACAAATTGCAGTGGTCTTACACTAGGAGCTGGAAGGGAAGAAATCCCATTTATGATGGTACTTAATAAATATAGAAAAGGGATTATCTGACATACAACAGTATTACCAAGGAAGGCTTAAGGACCTGGCAGACCCTTCCCAGTCCTCTGCCCTCTGTTCCAGTCCCCTCGTATTTTATTACTCTTTTATTGCCCAGTCCTGATCACTATGTACTTCCTCAGCCAGAGCACTGCAGTTTGTCCAAGAGCTACTAGATGGCTTTTAATGTTTATCTCAGGTTTGTGTTCATCATTTCCTTACCTGCCACTGAAACTTCACGGCACCTGACAAGGTCACTTTTGTTGCCAACCAGAATAATGGGGATATCTTCTTTCTGGCGTGCCCTGCGGAGCTGTATTCTGAGTTCAGAGGCCTTCTCAAAGCTTGCTCGGTCTGTGATGGAGTAGACGATCAAGTAGGCGTCTCCCACTTGCATGCAGTGGTCTCGAATCCATTCTCCCTCACGCTGTTCAAATTAAATAGACAGACACCATTATGCCCAGAGCAGATTTTACTTAGAAAGTAAAACATTAGAGAACCCAAATGCATTCCTGCTGTAAACTGTAATGGGTATGTATGGTTTGAATCACAGTTATACTACAAGTAATTCCAATGTGGTGATGGTATGAATACTTCACCACAAAGGAGGGCAAAAACTTGCCCCAGATAATTTATTGTGCTGGCTTTAGGCTGGAATGAACACAGTCTGGAAAGAAAGCTTGAATGTTTTGCTTTATCGTTTAAAAAAATGAAGACTTGCACTTCTCAGGCTAACAGTGCAGAGCCATTAGGCATGCTTGCCTCGATGTGGGGTAGGGTTAATCCTATATCTTTCCTGATTGAGCTGTATGGAAACACCTATTTTCTTTCCCAAAGGAAACTTACTTTTTATATTAGCAGTTATTCATATACACTTTCCTTTCAGCATTTAATTAGAACAAATTAAAGTACCTTATTATCCCACATGTCGAGCAGAATAACAGTCGCACTTTCCCCATCCACCATCAGAGCTCTTTCATACGTGTCTTCTGGAAAGAAAAGCAGAAAGGTTGGTGATATATTATTTTGTGTCATCATATACATTACAAAATTCCAAGTTGTTGAATGTGGGGGATTTGTTCACAGAGTTATTGAGCCGAATTTTAGGCCGGCTCACATCCAGTTCTTTCCTCATTTCCATCAGCACTGGATGTGTGCTCTGTTCTTTATTGGTTGCCTTACTTCCCATGATAGATGAAGGAGGCTGAAAGATCAGGAAACAAAATGTTCATTATTTTGGCTGATAGCCTCTCCATCTTATGTGGGAGAGAGAAAATAGAACCAGTGGAAGAAATAACCAAAGGCTGAACATTTGCCCCATGGGAGCAGCAGAGTCCAGCGAGGCTGAGTAATGGAAAATATTTGCTTTCGCTTTAGCATGGACAATTTACGGGTGAACAGTCACTGCTGCTGAGGGCAATAAAGTGAACAGCCTACCAAGTGAGGAGGACAGGGTACTGTGAGACAACAGCTGTTGAGTTTGAGAGAGACTGAAACTTCTGTTGCACGCTCTCTCCCATTACACAGTTTCCCACATCACCTTTGATGTCAAATAGCAGAAAAAATTAAAAAGCTCAGCTCAGTTATTTTGTACTGCAGCCATAAAAATTCATACCTAGATTATAAATGCCATGTGGCAAAATTCTGCCTAGATTTAAGGGGGCTGTTGGCACTCTGAATTTTGATCAACCCTTGCTGTGAAATCTGCTTTGAACACCAATCTTTCTTCTTCTCCCATAAGCTGGGGACATTAGGAGGAGCAGTGAGGGGTTTGGATCCATTTCTAATCTCACACTAGTGGTCAGTGAAAAAAGAGCCAGTCTTAAGGTACTGCAGCATTTAAAGGATCTGTCCCAACCACACCTGTAGATAGGGCTGTGTCTAACCTGTGCCTCATAAGACTTCTGCTGTGCACTGATGAAGTGAACTTTCCCCTAAATTTTAATCAGAGCCTTTCCTCAAAGCTAGGGATCTACATAGCAGCAAAAGATAAGACAAAAATATTACACATTTAAAATAAAGTCAAATGGAGCCCATGCTTAAAATGTCAAGACTAAAAAGACAGAGCTAATCACTTGGAGTGGTTTCCCTTGACGTCCCAAGAGTATAAGACTTGTGTCCATGAGTTAGCTTCATCTTACAGTCAGTAGCAAAGTCTCTCCATAAAAGCAGCTGTACTCCTCTGTGAGCTGGCTACCCTGAAACTATCCTCTCATGTAATAAAATTTACAGTGTGTAAGCTAAAGTTCCAGTTTGTAAAGCTAAAGTAAATAGTTTCTTCAAGTGACCGAGCATCTGTGTGAGAACAAGCTCCATGCACACCAGAGGACAAAATCCAGAAGACTCCCTCTGCACTGCATTACATACAAAGAAGCTACAAATGCATAATCACACTCCTTGAAAATACTATGCCTAAATAGTCATAGTCAGCACTGATTTGCACCTTGGTCAGTCTTAAGGAACTTCCATAGAATATAAAACACACTGAAAGTGAGTGCTTAGTTAATTTCATGCTGTTTTCAAAGCTGACACTAAAAAAGGAGAGAGATAACAACAGCAAGAGTTCCAATTATCTCTTCAGAGCTGGCCCTGAAAATCCGTCACTGCTATACTCCAAGCAATGCTGCTGGGAGTGTGATGGAAAGAGGGAACCACACTGCTTCACAGGAAGGAAAATAAAACTGCCTGACAGGGGTGTGCAGAGCAAATCAGCTGCACTTTCTGATGGCTTGTCCAAGGATCCTACTCTACGTCAGCCATTTAGCACTAGGAAAATTTTATCAGAGGTACTCCAGGCTGAGGAGCTGGTAGAACTATGGAAAAAGTCAATAGCAGAAGCTGAAGGCAGAGCACACCTAAATCAGTGAATTTCAAATCCTCCAAAGGCACAAATCTTTGTGTACCCAGTCTGAGACAGCAAGCAAGGAAAATGTCAGTCCAATCTTCCTGATACTGGGCTTTTTTAAATCCTGGGCAAAGCTTTCCCTAACTGGAGAGTTAAACACAAAAAAGAGAAGCTGTCCTGCCTATGCCCCATTGAAGGCTGGAAGAGAAGCCGAGAAATTCTCTGTGGTAGCACTGGCACCATCACACCAAGGGAATACAGGCAGAAGACAGAAGGGATATGGGAGAGACAAAGAAAGTCCTGCATAGTGAAAAACAAAACCCAGCAGCAAACTGCAAGTCCTCTGAAAGCAACAGCATCTACACCCTCAGAGACACAGCAGATTTCTGTGGCAGCACAACCCTTCCACATCTTGCACACAATATAGCTCAGGACTTGGTGCTACAGCTTCACCCTCTGAATGGTCTGATCTTTGGGATTAAAGAACACTTTGCAATCCTAAACAAAGCAAGGGGGAAGCATCAAAGAGAACCCTACAGCTTGTGTCTTTCTGCCAACAGGCAACAGGCATTTTCCTACTCTGTTGAAGGACGTTTATCTTTTTTCCTCCTGGAGAAGCCCATACCATGCAAGTAACATAAAACAAGGTTTTTACTTTTAATGCCGTATATTTTATTCAAAGTCATACAGCCTGTGCTAAGGCAATGTGTTTATACAGAAAGGCTGAGATGACTTCCAATAGCAAACATTTTGGAAGTGACTTTTTCTTGATATATGATTTTAAAGTATTTAATTCTTGTAAATCATGAGGACCTTCGGTTGTTTTCTCTTCCACAAGGAAAGCTCGAGCCAGCCCTGTGATGCCAGTGGTGACACTAATGTTGGACCAGCATGAAAGCTGACTCTTGTGTAGCATCATCACAGGCAGGAACGAGGCAGTTTCCAACAGGTATTTTAGAATGAAATAGCATGGGAATCTAAATTGCTCTCTTTCAGTGGCTTTCAATCATTGTTGGAGAGTATCTTACTCAGCTTATTTTGCTTTCTTGTTCTCTTAAAAGAGGGGCTTGAGTTCAATCAGATTTGATGACCCATATCAGACCCAAATGTTTGTTACCTCTGGTTTATATTAAATGGCCTCTCTCTTTTTCTCTGCCAACTACTATAGGCAGAGCTGACTGCAGGCAAACACCAACACCCCAGGACACAATTACCTACCTCCCAGCACCTCACAGTCGCTGTCAATGCTGTCGTGCACCCCTGCAAAGATGTTGGCAAGCGAGGACTTCCCCACACCGTGCTCCCCGATCAGCACCACCCGGTAGCAGCTGCTACCAGACTCGGAGGAGATGACGGAGTCGGATGACTCCGAGGACCAGCTCCTTCTGTAATATTCATCAGGACTGATGGTGTATCGTTTCTGTGGGTTGTACTCATTGGAGTCTTTCTGGACCAGCAGATTCTTTCCATCAGCAGGGATGCTCCATCGCTGCTGCTGGTGCAGACTGCTGTTGTGGGTGCGACGCATGGTAACATTGTTGAGAGTCATTTTTAACCCCTAGTGAGAAATAGGGAAATCACAAATGTTACCCACAAAATATTTAGAAATGCTCTCTTACTAGCCTCAAGGGGCCACATCATGCTCCTCTGTGGGGACCTAATATGTGAGAAAAGAAAAATTAGCCTTTCTGCATTCTTGTATACTTGGTGGTGCACAAAGAAACATTTTAGTTATTGGCTAGTGAGACAGACCCTGTTTCCTAGGGATAATACCACCCTCACATGCTAAATCCTATCTTGTTTAGCCTTTACTAGCTCAGGACTGTGCTAGGTGCAGCCCAGTCCTGGACAGAGGGAGGCATTGCTGTCTCCCAGGGGGAGAAGGAAGGGACAGTGCTCACCACACCGGTCCTACACAGCAGCTACAGCCCTGCCAAGAGACTGCCTGTGGTGCAGGCAATGTTCACCTCCTTTTGGCTTGACTGGGGACAAATGGAGACACTGGGCTCAGTTGCCTCCAACTGCCAGTGCAGCTGGGTGTACAGCATCTTTCATTGTCTCAGTTAAGAGCTGAAGCTCTTGGCAAAGCAATAAGGCATGATTCATTGCACTCTTAGACAGCCCTGGTACAAAAAGGTCATGCAAGCAAGTCTTGCTGTGATGGGGTGGATTTGAGTCTTGTCCGTGGCCAGGTAAACAAAGAATGATTTTGCCTCAGACAGTGACTTTCTGGCTTGTAAGAGAGAGGACATAGTGAAATCCAACAGCTTTTCTGAGGAAGTACAAGTTATAGCCTCTACAGGAGATATAACTAGGAGAAAAGGCTCATTAATTTATAGATATTAAATCAATAACTTCATTACTACACAATTAATTAGATAAGTTCACTCTTCTTACATAAGGATAGCTCTTAATTACATTTTACTCAGCAAACTCTAGTTTGCCTTGCTTGGAGGCAGAGAAGAATGATGTCATTCTCACAGGCCAATAGCTACCATTTTTAGGAAAGTTACTTTGATGCATTCCAGCTCCCAAAGTGACCATTATTTAGACATTTTTCTTTTTTTGCCCTGTATCTGATGCTTCTTGTGTTTCATATCAGTAAATAGGATAATTGTCCATAAAATTCACCCAACCACTTTCAAACCTCAATAATAGGTGATGAACAATAAAAAGTACAGTAAAGCAACACATACAAATTGCTATTCTTCTTCATACAAAACTGTCTGAAAACTTCTGTGAATAAATTCCCAGCAGGACCTAGGACAACTATATAGAAAAAGCATTGTCTGAACTTATTACAGCATATACAACATTTTCTCTGTCATGTGCAGTACTTTGGGGCAAGATGAGATCATTTGCATGGTCCTGGTCACAGTAACTTTGTCAGTAAGAAATACATCTAAAAAAGAAATTATGCATCAAGCAAAGGCTGCTTCACAAACAAAATTAAATATTTACTGTGGTTGAATTCTAAAATGCACTTTTTCCTTGCAGTATCCCCATTGAAAAGACCAGATGAAAAAAGCCAGATCTAACTTAGTAACAACAGAGAGTAACTCACAACCTGCAACAAGCAGTCACTCACAAAACCATCACAAACACAAACATTTTACAACTTAGCCTCTAACAAATTGTCATCCCTCATTAAAAAAAAAGCCAAACGAATCCCTGTCACACTCTGTGCTCCAAGTTCAAACTGGTTTTGCTACTCCATACTGCCTTTAGCTGCCTAGGTCTCCAGCACCTCCAGGAAAAACCGGGTCCAAACCCACTCTTACCTGTGCCAGCCTCCTGCCCGTCCCGTCCTTTGCTGCCACTGCTCTTCTCTCTCGGTGGGCTGTGACACACTGAGCAGCTCTGCCGAAGTAAATCCTCTCCTGCTTTGAGGCTGCCTCTTTAATTCTTTCTCAGCAAACCTGGTTTATATTAAGCCCATCTGATCAGAGACAGGGCTTTTCCGTGACGTGGCTGGCCTTTCCATACAACAGCCAGCCCCCAGCTGGGAGGAAGCAGACATGCAGAAGAGAAAAAACTTGCAAACAATCTCAAAAGCCTTACTCAAAATCATGTGATTGTTTTAATATTGCCAGTAAAATAAACACTTTTGGTTCTTGCATGATGAAAACAGGAAAGTGGAACAAAAATAAATAATACATGGCATTTTGCCTCAGACAGCTTTTAATTCAAATGTTATAAAAATTAATGATGATTTTAAAATTACCTAAGTTTATTTAATGCATGAAATTCTGTAAATGTATTATGTATCTCTTCTCCGCAAAACACACTTAACCCCCTGCTGGACAAAACATGTCTCAGGAATAAAATATCTGAACGTTATTTTGAAATTTTTTAGAAGTAGGAGGATTATTCTAGGGTCTTTGTTGGGGTTTTGTTTGTTGCTTTGTTTTTAAAGCTCCAATATTTACAAACCTGTTATTCTCTGTCAGCCTCCAAGTGAATGTACCCAGTGTCCAGAACTGCATGACCATCTCTCTCTCACTTCTGCTTCAGTATTTTATTACCAAGCGTTGAAAATACATCCAACTATGAATTTAGTGTTACTGCAGCTGGATGTTGGTAAAGATGCATCAGAACACACAAGTCCGCACGAAGTCACACAGTGTTGATGCTGTGCACAGGAACAATCACTATATCGTGTACATGCCACAAACCCAGGGTCTGGTCCTTAAATTTTTATAGCCTCATAGCTGATTGGCAGAAGAAATTTAGCCAAAGGGAAAAAAATCCTAATCTGTTGAAATTTGTAACATACTTCTTCATTAACAAAGGAAGAGTAAGAAACTGTTTCAGAACTACTTGCTAGGGCTACCACAACTTTTATGTAAGTATACATAAACCCTGTAGTCAGCTCCCAATTATCCAGACTCTGGATTAAATATTATGAGGTCCTACAGCTTTCTTTTATGTTTACATATTTACATTTTATATTTACATTTATATTTACAATCTCCTGGTCCCTGAATCTAATAGGACAAGTTCTTATCCTGGGAAGTATGAACAACTTTGGCTTTAAACAGGGGAAATAATGTTTTTCCCATGCTACAGGCAAGCAAATCTTTAACTGACAATGTACCTTTATTGAAGGGAACAATGATATGCAGAAAACATCTCTTGTAACACTGCAACTGAAATCTCCTTGCTTTGTTTCCCCTTTGGCTTTATTGCATTCCTGTGTCTTTCATGAAGATTTTCAGGGACCTCCTGAGCCATTTTCAAATTTTAAAAGCCAAGAACTTTTCACAAAGTAATAGGTACTCATCTACATATGTGGAAATTATGCAGATCTACCAAGGGTAGTATTTAGCAAAAATATGCCCTGATTTTCCTTCACATGTATTTCAGTGCTTGGCAGCAGCTACACTGGCCCCAGGTCCTGCATCTTCAGCTCACCTGTCCCGTACACGTCAGGCTCTGGGCCTCTGCTGCTGAGTGATAATCCCAAAGAGCACAAAGTGCCACATGCCTCTGTGTACAGAGTACAGAGGGGCTTGTAATACTTACTGCAAAAAATGTAACTAAATCTCTCTCCAGAAAGGTTTGTGGCATGGACAGTACTTTGCAAAAATACTTTTCCTGCTGGCATACTCAACTGAAGTTGCTTGTTTTCATGAAACATGCTGAAAGCCATGAAGGTGAGTGGGTGGTTGGAGTACCATGCTCTGCACCTCAGATTTGCATTGCTCTTACTAAGTTGTCTGTAATTTGTCACTGCTGAGTGAAAAAGCAAAACCTGTCCACTGCAGGACTGGAGAGATTTATGGCCGGAGTGATTGCAGCAGAACTGCAGGCTCTAATGTCTCACCCAAATGTTTAACATATATCACAGCAGAAAGCGCAGACAGAAGAAATAAACCAAAGTCAGAAAAGCCTTTGTGTTTAGTTGTAGTTACTGTTAGATTAGAAATGGCTAGACGTCATCTTTCATATCCTCTTCATAAAATTCAAGGCAGACAAAGAAAACACGTCTCTCCAGAACTGTACAATATATCTCTTCCATAAAGCCATCCAGAAGGGTTGTCCCAACAAGGCATGAAGCACTCGTACTAGGGGAACTTGCACACGTGTTTTCCTTTCTACTGTCTCTTCTGAGCCTACTCTGGTTTTCCAACTGGACAATTAACTCTCCAGATCCCATTCTACACTACACATCCACAGGAGAAAGGCTTGTTGCTCCTCAGGGAATGCCATCAGCACTCATGAACTTCACTCACTCTATCTGTGGAGGGAACACTTTCTTACTTGTTTTTAGAGCTGGGGAGGGTTGTAGTCTTTTTAGCGTCCGGGTACTTACTTACAAGGGATAACAGCAGGTTGATTACTGAATATATGAACTGAGTCCTTCTCAGGGACAAAAACAATCCCATAGATTGATGGAGACTGGTGCAGTCCTGGTCTGTTCAGCCCTTTTGCATTCTTTGCTGGTCAACACTTCTGCAAGTCTTGTGCCTGCCCAAGACACAGGCATGAGAAGAGACAAACCATAAGGCCAGTGCTGTCGCAAAGTACACGAGTGCTTGAACGTAACTGCCTGGTGCAATATTAAAATTCAGAGGCATTGTTTTTTTTCTATCTTATCCACTCTGTGTTTTGTTAATCACATCAAAAAGGAATTCTTCCTGCAGCCAGGATGAAGTAAATATTGCAGGTGCAGAGTAGCAGCTCTGCAATCCTTCCCCAGCCAATTACAATTAGACCAGGTGATGCCCAGAGCAATTAGGCAGAAAATTTCCATTGGATATAAAAGCAGTGCTTTTTAGCTGACACTTAATTAGCCAGTTTGAATTTATGTATATGATGGCAAAAGTAGTTCCTCAAATCTTCTGGTGTAAGGGTTGTCAGAGAGGACATAAATAAATCATCTTGGAGTGAGAGGGAAATTCAAAGGAGGAAAAAATTAAAAAAGGAGGAAAAACAAAATTCAGTTTTCTTTCAATGAAAACTGAATGCAGCATGTTTGAAAGTGCACTTTCTCCCTATACATCCAGCAGAGGAGTTCACCTTCATCTTTTCCCTCAGAAGGCCTGACTTAATAGACTTTGTTCCCAATAGTGAGTTTCCTGCACAGGCAATGAATGAGGTCTGCCTGCCTTATTCTCCTCCAGACCATTGTGACATTTCACACTTTGCTCTGCTTCTCATATCTGGCAGTGCTGGTAGGCCCTGGCTATTCTCAGCCCTACCAGCTATGGACAGAAATAAATTTGGGTGCTGGGCTGGATCGTGCTGGACACACTGGGAGTGCCCACAGTCACTGCATGCCCTAGGGGAGCTGCTCCATTGTCCCCATTCATTCTCACTGCACAGGCAGCCACAGGCAGCTTGGTGAGCAAATGTAGAACAAAAGGCAAAAATAGATGTGGGATGAAGCAGCATTGGGCCCATAACAGTGGGACCACTGGATTATTTACACCAACTTATGTCCACAGCTTTGCCTTTGCCTATCCCAATTCACACCAAATGACTCAGTAAAAAGTTTCATACTGACTGAAAAGGTACAAGGGATCAAACACGCTGAGACTGGGGTGTATGAGGTAGGGAAATGAAGAATTATGTGCCTGAGGTAAATTACTGAGGGTCTTAAGAGGGGGACAAGGCAGAGAAAGACACTGAGAAATTAAGGAATAATAAAACATTGATTCATTTTAAGGGAAACAATCAGAAGCACCACAAAGTGCCAGCATCCAATCTAAAAAACAGCCATTGCCCTTTTTAGTGGAGTAGATTTGGTAAACCCTGTTCCTAGAGTGGCTTCCAGGGAGTACTGAATTTGTTCCACCAGCTTCTTTCCTTCTACACCACAGCAGCATTTTTACAATTCTTTAACTGGACACTAAAAGCAGAACATGACCCTTTGGTGATGATCACAAGGACAGGGAAGAAGCACTGATCTGCACTCCTTGTGCACAAGTTAGCTGTAAGAGCCAACATTAGAGCTCTCAGGGAATAGGATTGACTTTAATCAGCTGACTCATTGGAGAACCCCTTATTAGTCTATTACTTGCAGATAATCTGGATTCTGATGTACCAAAAGGAATGTGTGTTCTATATCTGTGCACTGCAGAGCTTTGTTGACTATAACCGGTGTCCAAAGGTATTTTCCCCATTAATGCATTAAGCCAGCACAGTGGAAGACTCAGCAGAAAATGAGAAGTGAGCAGCCAGGGGAAGCAATGCAGTTCTGTTCCTAATAAAATACAAGTTAGCTTTTAGTCTAGTTAACTGAAAGGAAATTAAAACAACTGTCAGCTTTGAGGGGAGAAAAAAGAGCAATGATAAAGATTAAATGGCAAAACTGAATTATTTCAGTAAGTTACTCAGCAAAAGGACTGTCTATTTCCCACTCATGCACTCAATGACGTTAATGAATTCTGTGATAATTGTTCAGGGAACGGGATTAAGTCATATATGACATAAATAAATGTGCTTTTCAATGCAAATTTTAAAAATCATAATATACTAATAATAGTAGGATGTGAGCTAGCCATGAATGTTCTTCAAATATTGAGCTAAAAACATCTTTAGATGAATGGCACCAGCCGAGAAGATTTTTTGCAGCTGGGATCTTTATAGTATGCCACAGACCTCAGTGCAATCAGGTTCAGGAGCCACTGTGTCCTTTGCAGCTACAGGATTCACGGAATTTTATACCTTGATTGTATACCACTAAGTGAAGATGGTAATTCAACAATAAGCAACTGCTGCATCAGCAAACCATAGGTTAGAAACCTCAGCAGAACGATGATCTTATTTTGATCTTCAGACCTATTGAAGGGAGATACAGAAAAAGATCTTTTGCTCCAAACGCAATTTCTTCTTCAGTGTGGTGTCCAAGACTCTTACACTGAGTGCAGCCAACAATAATTATCAATACTCAGGCATACTACAAAGGAAGCCCTCAAATCCCTGCCAAGAGAAGCAAATCTACTTAAAAAATATTACACGTCATGGCCAGATCTTCACTTTCAGGTCCTGATAGCATTTATCTACACAACAAGCCAGCCTGGGATGGGAAGAGAGCACCACTGAGCTCTCTGACACACCTTGGCTTGCAAAACACCTTCTGTTTTGGACTCAATGTCTGAGTGAAGTCCCATTGCTGGGTTGGGGCTGACATGGGATCCCAGGGAGGGTGGAGGAGCCCTGGGAGGGTGGGCAGGGTTGTGGGTGTCTTCAGGATCCCAACCCCCACTTGGTGCACTCCTTGAGGACGGGTGGTGGCACGTGATTGAGGCAGAACTGAGTTTGCTTGGGCTGGTTCTGTCCAGGTCACACCAGGACTGCTACTCACATTTGCACCAGGAGAAAAGTGACATGCTAAAACACATGTCACACAAAACACATGGCAGTGGCTAAACCAGCTTTTCCTCCAAAACAGCAGCTCACAGCTGGGGTGTGGTGTCTGGGTGTCATATCCTTCCCCAGCTCTCTTTATTGTGCAGTCAACCAGCAGGAACAAAACCACAGCTAAATATGGTCTTCTTGGAGGGAGCTCATCTCTCCTCGTTTACAGTATCATCCACCCATGTCCCTGGTTCAGCGTTCAGCTGCCTGCTTGCCACACTAGCACCTAGTAAAGTGATGCTTCATGTGATTGCTCAGTGATTCACTGCCTTGTTTGGATTTTCTGGCTCCTGGGCTCATGTTTATCAGCAAAACACACACTCTCCAGTGTCAGGCTTTCAGCGGATTGGAGCCATACAAAATGCCTTTGAGCAAGATGCTCTACACCGTCAGGCGTAAATAATGTCTATTTAATTGAACAACAGCACCTCTTTTATTTACATGGCTTTACCCTTATGTCATTCATCATGTACTTTCCACTTTCCAAAATGTAAGATGTGATAATGCACATATAACTGAAGATATGTTGTTTATTTTCTTTTTGAAGATCTAATTCTTCATCTCTGTTGTACTGCATTCATGGCAAGTCAACTGATCACTGGGCCCTATGGGTAGGATTCATTTCACCTGATTTAAACTGCCTGCCTTGTTTCCCAGAGTGAAGCAGACAGGGTTAACCAAGTAGCTCCAGGGTGATTCATCTAACACAGGTTGCATGAATCATGGAGATGCCTCTCTCCCCACTGACAACACAGGGATGGGGAGATGAGTCTGTCTGCACTAATGCTGGTTTTAAACTGCACTGGCTGAAAGCTGTACTGGCAGTCAAGTGAAATGAAGAAATCCCCAATGGCCTAAAGGCCAATTTTAATGATGATTTTTACTGATGTCCTTTTCAAGTGGGCAGTAAGTAAGACAAGGTTTAAGATTTAATCATTGCACATGGTTAGAACTATCCTCCTCTAGTACAGAAGGTGCATAAATACACAAGCAACTTGGCTATAAAATAGGAGAAACTCATACATGTGCCATGTTCACCATGGATGGCAACAGGCTTTTTCCCCAGTAGCTGCTGAGACACTTCTGGGGAGGAATTACTTCTGCTGCCCTCCACAGAGACCAAGCACCAGCTGCTATTTCCTCACAGCCTCAGACATATGGAAACATGGCTTGTGGAGTTTTCTGCCCTGCTTCTGCAAGCCAGTGCATGCTGTCAGTGCTTCACTACAGACATGTTCTGCTCCATCCAGCCAGCCTCCTGAAAAAAGGAGATCACAGCTGGCATGTTTTTCAGGGAACATACTCAATAAATCAGCAGCAGTTACAATGCTCTCAGCTTCAATCTTATGCTGCGAAGCCAGTTCCTTGCCACTGAAGGCTCTTGTATTCTGTAGGAGCCAGTAAGGGGTGGCACAGCTGCAGCAGGACCTTCTGAGCCCTCTAGCTAGGACACACACATGAACACACACGTATGATGAGGCTCAAGCTACTGAGTGACCTCCTACAACAGCTGCTACTTTGTCTTTTGCTTTCTCTCTATTGTTTCAATCACATTTATTCATTTTGAAAGCAGGCAGTAAACAGAGGAGCTGGGCACAGAAAAAAAGACATCATTAATAATTCTAATCAACCATCTTGATGACTAGCAGAACTTCCAATAATTTCACTGCATTGTGCTCCAGTGCAAATCAGTGCCTCTCTGTGATAATGTGTGGGACACCACCATCCTTCTCAGCAGTGGACTCTGCAAGGTCTCCATCATGTTTTTCCTCCTTCGCAGCAATTAACACATCATTTAATACTTTCTGAGCATTTTCTACCCTAAAATTTCCCATGAATAAGGGAGGACTTTTCCTCATCATCTCACTGAGCGTGCTACTGATTAAAAGATGTGACTAGAAAAGAAAATGTGTCGCTTGTGTGTCAAGCCCATTCCTCAGGTGAGCTGCTCTGAACTGGGTAGCTGACAAGCATTGTTCCCATGAACTACAAAATTTGAGAAACTAGTAGGAAAAAGTTCTGATTTTTTGAGCCCGTGGAAGTAGATGAAGCCCTGTTTTTCACAGATCCTCTGTGTTACTGGAAGTTTAACCAATGGTTAGGCTGGCAGCTTTAGAAGCTAAAAGCAAAATAGCTAATTCAAAGTCACAAGCTCAAGGAATTTCTAGCATGACTTATAAACTAGATCTGATTGTTGATGTTCCACAAATCTCAGTTCTATGAGCTCACATTTGGAGCTGAGCAAGCAAAGCAACCACATGGCCCCACTGTCCCTCCCACTGCACTGTGCCCTCTCTGCAGCCCTGGTCTGACAGATTTTAAACAATTCTGTCATGCTGTAAAGTAAGACCCACAAATATGAACTGAGATGATAAAACATATCAGAGTGAACAAAGAGAGAGGCAAGGGGGAACAATACAGACACATCCCATTGCAAAAGGCAGAGAAAATATTTTGATCTCCTAGTTACAAGCCCACTCCTGGTTGACTTCTGACCCAAGACTCTGCTGCTGACAATTACATCACCACTCCTGGCCAGTATAACGCTGCCTCCAGTAGCTCTTTGCCTCGTTAGCAGGGTATGCAGAAGAATAACTTCATCTCAGTGGAGGGAAATGGGCTCCTTCAGCAAGGAGGGCAGAACAGCTAAGGTAGGATTTGGCACTAGATTGCTTTCCGTGCTCTCCCTCACTCACAGCTTGAGGAAAAGATTAAGCTAAAATGAGAAGCACCCTTAGGGTACAAAATGTTCTTTCGTTAGAGGATCTCTGTCTGATGCAGATCTGAACATCTTCAAATACCTGCTCCTATGAAATACCTCTTTCTTCTCTCACACTGATATACATCAGATGCCACCCTTAAATTTAGTCAGAGTCAAGCGTAACTGAGATTTAAAACATGTCCCAGTTATGGAAAGGCAAAACAGCAGTAAGAGTCCACATTTTCCACAGGGAATGAAGACTCTGTGCCTCATATACCTGCACATTTCTCATTCAACAATACTGCACAACACCTGTGCTGGATGCTCACACTTCCACAGAAAACAGAATGTTCTACTGCCTTCACTACCCTGGACTCCCTCTGCTGTCTTTGCTTGCCTCATTGGAGGCCTTCAACATCACCATTGCACTATTTGCTGATCACGTTGCATGTAGCTTGTTAATTTGCTGTCCTGGGGTGACTTTGTGATGCTGAATTTTATACCCATTCATCTGTTTAGCCCAGAAATAAGTTCTGCACCTTTAAAACTAGATCTGAGAGTGAAGGGGGGGAGAAGGAAAAGCACTGAAATTTTTTTCGAGGCTGTATTCAAAACATAGAGATAAGCAGTGCTCTCGGAGTTCTCCGCTCTGCAGACAGATGGGGAGTTCTCCCTTTCCCTTTTCTCGTTAGTATTGAGAAGGTTTTTTGGAACTGTTCAGCCACTGTTCGGTCCAGGAACACCAGGACTATCATCCGGGGGCCTCCCAAGCTGCACTGAGGCCGCGACACCGGACCAAGCCCCAGAGAGACTGAGAGAAAGCCGAGGACACACCCACAAAAAGGACTCTGAACCACAGAAGGGCTCTCTCTGAATTTGCCATCTCTTCCGAACAACGAGAGGTTCCATTGTTTAATATTATTCATTTTCTCATGTTTGTGAATACTTTGCTTGTTAAATAAACAGTTTTTTCCACTTTTCTCAAAGGAGGTTTATGTCCCGAACAGGTCGGGGGAAGGGCCACTTGAATTTGCTTTTTAGAGGGACCCCTTTGGAGGTTTCCA
>VYZR01004042.1:3091-30262 GCA_013400675.1 Oxylabes madagascariensis | reverse complement strand
CTGTCCTGGGGTGACTTTGTGATGCTGAATTTTATACCCATTCATCTGTTTAGCCCAGAAATAAGTTCTGCACCTTTAAAACTAGATCTGAGAGTGAAGGGGGGGAGAAGGAAAAGCACTGAAATTTTTTTCGAGGCTGTATTCAAAACATAGAGATAAGCAGTGCTCTCGGAGTTCTCCGCTCTGCAGACAGATGGGGAGTTCTCCCTTTCCCTTTTCTCGTTAGCTGAGGCCAGAAGATTTTTTTGGAACTATTCAGCCATTGTTCAGTCTGGGAACACCAGGACTATCATCCAGGGGCTCCCCAAGCTGCACTGAGGCCGGGACACCAGACTTGAGGCCCGGAGAGACTGAGAGAAAGCCGACGACACCCATGAAAAGGACTCTGAACCACAAAAGAGCTCTCTCTGAATTTGCCATCTCTTCAGAGCAACAAGAGGTTCCATTGCTTAATGTCATTCATTTTCTCGTGTNCTGTCCTGGGGTGACTTTGTGATGCTGAATTTTATACCCATTCATCTGTTTAGCCCAGAAATAAGTTCTGCACCTTTAAAACTAGATCTGAGAGTGAAGGGGGGGAGAAGGAAAAGCATTGAAATTTTTTTTGAGGCTGTATTCAAAACATAGAGATAAGCAGTGCTCTCGGAGTTCTCCGCTCTGCAGACAGATGGGGAGTTCTCCCTTTCCCTTTTCTCGTTAGTACTGAGAAAGTTTTTTGGAACTGTTCAGCCACTGTTCGGTCCAGGAACACCAGGACTATCATCCGGGGGCCTCCCAAGCTGCACTGAGGCCGCGACACCGGACCAAGCCCCAGAGAGACTGAGAGAAAGCCGGGGACACACCCACAAAAAGGACTCTGAACCACAGAAGGGCTCTCTCTGAATTTGCCATCTCTTCCGAACAACGAGAGGTTCCATTGTTTAATATTATTCATTTTCTCATGTTTGTGAATACTTTGCTTGTTAAATAAACAGTTTTTTCCACTTTTCTCAAAGGAGGTTTATGTCCCGAACAGGTCGGGGGAAGGGCCACTTGAATTTGCTTTTTAGAGGGACCCCTTTGGAGGTTTCCTTCCAAATTTGCCCTAAACCAGGACACTCATTAACCTTCTACCTGGATAAAAAAAAGAAAAACTGATGAGAGAAAGAGGTCAAGAGACAGAGTGTCGGAGAGACATGTCCTACTCGTTGAATAGACTTCTTGAGACCATGTAGGTTCAAGAAGTGTCCCTAGTCTGCAGATAGTATATAATTTTCAGAGTGTCATTCACACTTTTTACATTTCCAGGATCCCAGGAAAAAGCTCTCTTTGGAGGCCCTTAGACTCCCTGTTCCCAGTCTCTTCTTGCTTACAGTCATGCGACTATGTGACTAAACTGAGGAACCAAGCCTTCTGAGCCCAAAGGAACGAGGAGAGACCCAAGTGCTGCACCACTTCAGTCTTCCAAAGTGTTCCTCAACCATCACTAACATAAGAGTCACTTTTCACCTAGCATACAGGCAGGGGAGGAATTTCTTCAGCTTCCTGATAAACCAGAAGTTTCCCCATGGGTGCCCTTGCACTGGCTGACTCCAAAACCCTTACAGCTCTACCTGAAGTGATCATCAGCTGCTCTGCTCATCAGGGGCTGCAGAGCAAATGTACAAAGTCATGTGTGGGCTTGTTCAAATTCAACAGAAAAGGGAAACTGCATATTCAATCAACTTGAGTCTGAAAGTCTGTGGAACTGGGATAAAGTGGGGATGAGGATGTGGAGCTGAGGACAGCCTTCATCAACAGCATTTTATCAGTGATGAGAGTTGAGACTAGATGAGGTTACTTCTCTCTCACCCAGAAAGCAGTCAGATTTTGGAGGTATCAGACACAAGGTGCAACTTTCTGCAAAAGACATGCCTGGCTTTCATGCCACTGGTTTAGATTTTTTTTTCCCCATGTCTGAAGAACACTGGAAAACATTTTGCTCAGTTAGGAGGAAAGTTCCTGAATTTTAGAAAAGTGCAATAAAAAGTCATGGAAGTGAAAGGGCAGATACTTGACAGACAACATGTGAGAAATGAGCTATTTAATGGGTTGCTCCATATCTTGAATGTACTCAGCAACACTGCTGTTGGCCTTACCACTCTAATTTCACCTCCAGGCCAGACCAGTGTTTTCTCAGTGGCAGCTGCATGTATCACTGGTCCCTGCTGAAGATGCCTCTCCACTTTTACCAGTTCAGCACCCAATGCTAAGGGAGCTGCCTTATCCTGGTCATGGCTTGGTCTAGAAGTAATGGAAGTAGCAATCATATAACCTTTTTTTAAAAAAAAATTAAACCCAGTGACAGTCATAGTCATATGTGAAGACTGACAGCCACACCAGCTCTGTGCATTCTGCAGCAATGCAAAAGAGACAATAAACCCAACCTCAGACACAAGAAAGTGAGACATAGTGCCTTGCAGAGTCAAAATGCAATGCACTGTCTCTAATATTAATTACTAATTATGTTACAGCTGTACAAATCACCTGGTAGTAACCTTTTTATTTATTTAACGTCTGCGTCACTACTATAGTTATTGTCTTTCCATGATGCACTTGTGGAGTGTATACTGTCCTGCAAATGGAGCACCAAGTTCCCAAACCCCACCTGTTTAAATACACAAACTCTCTCATATGCATTTGAGGGAGGAGTGATTTATCAAACACCAACATACATGGAGAAATTCCTGAGCAGGTTGAACAGACCCTCCTGCTTGCTGTCACCTCGCCAGCTGCAGTGGAGGGAAGGAGCTGCCAAATTCAAAGCTTCATGAAAACACTCAGAGCTGCCACAGACACTGTCTCCTGCAGGGCTCAGGCAAGCTGGGTACTCCCTGACAGGGAACATGCAGGAGGTTGCAGCTGAGCCAGGCCAGCCCAGAAAACTTTGGGGTCATCTTCATATTGTTACATATTCAAGCCAATATGCTTTTAAGTAACAGCAAACATTTAAAAGCTCAGTATAAGCTTTTATTTAATGCAGCAAGCCTAAAACATCTTAACGATATAAATAACCACTGCTAATACTTAGTGTTACCCAACAGCTGAACTAGGATATACTATTTTTTTTGGTTTAATTGGGGATAGCCCAATATATAAATAGATTGTTGTTATGTTTAGCTGGGAACAAGGATTAGAGGCTTTATACAGCAGAAGTAGATCCTGATTTCCACTTTGGAAATAGAAAGAGATTAACTTGACAATAGCAACAAAGCTCACACACAGTGACGAACCAGCGCATCGTGGATTTCCCTACTCAGGGTTGTTTGTCATTGACAGCGGTCTGACATCTCTGCTGTTTGTGTCATTTCCTGTGCTTAGAAAGGGCGTCCCTTAAGTATTACGAGACAGGTAAATACTCCAAGGGAACAACGCTGAAGATTAACTATTGCTGACACTGAGGGCATACGCCAGGTATTAGAAGGCACCTCTTGTGCTCCTCGTGCTGCCTCTCATTAGCAAGGCACTCCCTTCAGAGCAGCAGCACTTGGTTTTCAGTGGTTGCACTGCTCAGTTTTATTCAGACATCTGGAGCAGATCTCTGTATCATTAGGTCTTTGGCTTTAAATCAGTAAAATGACACAGGCATAACACAGTGCATGTGAGGAGTATTGGAAAAAGCACTTAAATTATTTAAAGAAATCATAACTGATGCAGAAAATATTGTTTAAATAATAGTTTGCTTCTAACTGTTTAAAAGACGACTTCTGAAATAGTTACAAAGCTGGAGACTGAAACAATTGGAAACAACATCATTACTGGTTGACATACACAGTCAGAGACCAAGCTGCATTGTGCCAAGCACTACACAAACATATATCAAAAATATAACCATTGTTCCAGGAAACTGTCAACCTCATTATTAAACTGGAGGCATGGGAAACAGAAAGAAACAAGGGGAGAGCATTGGTCAACAGGAAAGGCAATGGCCAGAGCACATCAACATCACAACAGGCATCAAATATATGCAGAATAGTCAATTACTTTTATGCAAACTAACAGGAAATGAAATAGCTCTGTGATCTTGTAGGGATCTTTTAGGCACAAAGGACAGCAGACAAAAAAGTATGGAAGAATGAAAACTAGATAAATTCTCCTTTGTTGCTACGGATAAGAGGTTTTTTGGTGGGGGAGCAGAGTTGAGTACATTTTCTATCAGAATTCTAAATAGCTTTGGGGCTTTGAGGACACCTTTACATTACCTATAGAATTTATCATCCAGTTTCAGGCCATGTTTGTAATAACACAACATTTGGCCTCAGATAGTCTGTTAGTCAGAGTAATGCCTGGATTTCTCAGAAACAGAAATCACAGAAAAGAACACCTTGCCACTATTCAGTTTTTGTCCTTTTTTTTTTTTTATTTTAAAAGAAATGTTTAGAACACCTTAATCTAAGTTTCCAGAAGTTATTGTTAACTTCTTGATGCCCTTGTACTTTAATACTTTCTTTAATTCCTTTCTTAAATCTTGTACCATAGAAAAAAGAGTGTCAAAAAATTAGTTTTTACCAAGCCTATTGAACTAGGCACAAAAACCTGTGCCTGGAAACATAAAATCTTTTCTATTAAAAGACCAAAGACTTTCCTATGTAAAAGCACAATGAAACATAAAAACAACCACAATGGAAAAAAATGGAATAGATTTACAGTTTTAAAATAGCATGCATGATACAAAAGTTCATGGCTCTATTTAAATTTCACCAAAAAAGTTGGGTTTTTTTTTTCATTACTGCAGAATGCATTCATTGTGGGTTTTAAGTGCCTCGATTTAGAAGTTGAAGGCAATTTTTATTAATAGCACATGTAACCGCAATACAATAGATTCCTGTGGCAAATTCATTGGCTCCTTAAACAGACATCCTTGGCATCAGTAGAAAAAAGGGCTGGAAAGAATGGCTTGGCAAGGGGGGATCCCCATGGCAGCGGGGTCCCTGCTGGCAGTGCCACCTCACTGCTCTCCCACAGGCAGTGTAGGCTGGAAACTTCCTGGGGACAAGGCATGGATGTGCATCCCCTCCCATCTGGAAGGAGATTCCACACAGAGATACTCATGAGCCATGAGGCTTCCTGGGTCTAAAACACCTGGAGCATGAGGACCTCAGGATGCTGTGCCCCTCAAGAGGGCAGATCCAGCCATCGGGAGGCAGAGGGAGCACAATGCTCAGTGGAATGTGAGGAAGGAAAGGCCACCTCGTTGGCTGTCACTGACTGTAGCTGACAGCTTTAATATCTTTTGAATAAACCCTGTTTATTCTAAGAACTCTGACATACAGCACGTGCTGGCAGAATAGGACTGACACCATCACTGCATTCCCTCTGGTTACTATGTATGGATTCAATTTGTGTCAGCCTTTTCATGGAAATAGTTCTTGTGAGCCAAACAAGAAGAGAAAATATACTCTTCCCACCTTCTTGGGAAGGCAAATAGCCACCAGGAAATTCCTCTGTCCAGTAGAGCTTGACATGACGGTAAAGATGTAATCAAAATAAAGCTCCCACAATCCACCTTATCAGAAGCCCTGGGAGATGTTTCCTGAACTTGCAGATCCCCAAACTCCCCGTCTCAGAGAAAGCTACCTTCCACTGCATGGCCACCAAAACAGGAAACCAGCTCAGGAACTGCAGTGGGCAGCCAAGGGTAGTCACACCTCCAAGGCAGCTCATCACTTAAAAAAAAATAAAAAAATAATAATAANACATATACACATACAGGATTTTATTAGGAATCCCTGAGGTTAAAAGGTAGCTATTAGTCCATGAGGCATCAGAAAACTCGGGTAAAATTTTCAGACAGGCAAGGAAGAGTGAAAAAGCAAAGGGGAAGGTTTTAAGAAGAGCATCACACAATTGCAGAGCAGGGATGAAAGAGATCCCAGAGCTGCAATGACACATTTGTCCCTCTGACTGTCCCTTGAAGGAATTAAAGGAATGTCAAAAATCAGTCTGATACTGTACTAAATGGTTATTTTTCTTTTTGTTATAAACTTGATGCTAGAGTGATTCCTGGCCCTAAGAGATGAATTCCAAGCTGTCCTTAAGGTGAAAGGGCAAGAGCTGTCATTACCAGTGAAGTCTCTAAAATGAGCTACATAAAGACTAAGACTAACAGATAATAAATTCCAGCTGCTGATGCTCCCAGTACACAGAACAGAGTTGTCATGAGCTACAACAGCTCTCAGGAGAGGGGAGAGAGATGCCAGGATTGCAGAACCCCTTTACATCTATAATTTTATATGAAGTTTCCAGTGGAAACATTTTGGCCCATCTACCCTTGAAAAATGTCCATAACAATCTTGCATGAAATATGTTTATGCTTTTCAAACTTTCCCTGCTTTGTATATTCTCCTAATATCTTGATAAGTACCAGTGTCCTAACTCCAAGGCCATTCCAGTGTTCCATAAACCAGAATGCAGTGGGAGTGAGGGATTTTTTCTCTTGCTGCTATCACAAAGAGAATTCAAGGTAACTGCAACTCCCTGGCAGGGATCTGAATTAATGTGGAATTCTTTTACCGATGCTCCCTGCCTGGTCATCCTCTACTCATTAGCAGCACAGTTAGCTTGGTCATGGCATATATTGGCATAGGCATTTCTTGCTCCTGAAAAGCCAATTCTTAAAACATGCTTTGGAGGAGACCTGAAGGCACAGGATGCCCTTCTGACAGAGGGGGCTTGGGGACAAGTCACCCTGCAGCCAGGTCTGCAGCAATGTGATGGAGACTGGAAGGCAGGGACAGCACAGGGAGCCCCAGGGGCTTGCTTGGCAAATGGGAGATGGCAGAAGAAAGAAAGCAAACAGCTAATGAAAAAGGCACCTACTGCAAACTAAGCATTGCTAAGGATGGAATAGTATGGAGGGCAGTCCCCCCTCACCCAGTGCAAGAATTGGGCAGAGTCATGGAGGGCCCACACAGCAGGGATCTTACAGACGTGATAAAAGCTCAATACATGCCAGATAAGGCCTGCAAGTATAATAAAAGACCCATAGTTGTCGTTGTAGGACACGAGAAAAAGATGAGAGACTCTAAATACTTCAGAAGGCAAGGAGCATAGAAAGAAGGCTTTATTGTCTAATTCTTACTACTTTTTATAAGGTGTTCCAATACAGACTTAACATGATTGGTGAATAGGAACAACACCTCTCTAATCCCATTGGTTAAACTAGAAAACAGCTAAAATGACTTCTTTTGAGAACTAGAAAGGCAAAACACCACCTGGAGAAAGATTGTTTTGAGAAAGGATAGTTGTTTGTCAAGACTGTTTTGAGAAGAAGCTTTCTTGAGAAATTTTCCCTTGGGGAAAAAAGTTAGCAGCTGCTAGCAGGCTAAAATCCCTCAGACCCAGAAATATCAGGCCCACACATAGTGTCAGGAGCATGACACTATACTAAATGTATGCATCATTCTCCAAAGCCTTTCCAAAAATGACAAATTATCTCAATGCAGATGTTTCTTTATGTATTATTCCCTTTTCATATGTCTACTTTTCCTCTTACAGGCATTTTCTGGCACTTAGGTAAATTATTAAGTAGATTGCAGAACTGTCAAAGGCCCAGGCAGTTGCCATGATAATAGAGATAACAGACATTACATATTCTTTTATCACACAGATGGTCCTCATGGACCTCGCTGATGAGATGGGTGTAAAAAGAATTACTGCACAATAAAACTAACTGTAAAAGAAGAAAAAAAAACAGGATGACAGAAGGTCAGATTAAATTATGTGGAGTATCAATAAAATGTCACAACAGAAACGCTTTTCTGTGTTTGTCTTTTTATCAACAAACATTTTACAGGTAGTGGAATGTTGCATACCCCGGCTGCTTCTGAAACAGTGCTTGAGCACATGGGCTTTGCATGAATTCACACATGCAGCAGTGAAGCTCTAAGATGAGATTTACACATAGAGCTATACTACTGTGCATAGTTTTTTTGGGTTTGGGGGGATTTTTTGGAAGGCATCTTTTCTCCATAGTGCTAAAAGACGAGCAGAAGAATCTGTTTGCATTATAAAATGAGACATGTAAGTGAGCTCATAAATCTAAAAGATACAACTATGGGCCAGAGGCTGGAACATATGCAAAAATATTTGTGTATTCATGTAGACATAGTCAAGTTTCCATTCTAACTTTTTCTATGTGAGAAAATAAAGAATTTCAACCAATTATATAGACATTTAAATAGCTGTGCACTTTATAGTTTTCCATTTGCTGTGGTCTTGCTTTATTTCATGTGTGCCATTTACCACCTCCTGTTGTCAATGGTTTGGAACCCAGTTCTAGGAGCTTTCTAGTAGTTCACTGCTGCAGCAGGCACCAAGCAACAATGTTGGCTGCAACAGCATGTACACTCTAGGCATGATTCATTATTTTTAGTTCCTAAGAGTATACATGATCCTAATCAAATTCATCTGTAAGTGAGTCAAGTGTGCTTGATTAATGCTAGCGAGGAAAATCTGAGGTCAGATAGGCATGTAATTTCTGCTTTATTTAAAAACATATTGGAAACTGAAAACCTATATTGGTGCAAAGCCTATTTCTAAAACATTAACTATATNTATTTTTAGTTCCTAAGAGTATACATGATCCTAATCAAATTCATCTGTGAGTCAAGTGTGCTTGATTAATGCTAGCGAGGAAAATCTGAGGTCAGATAGGCATGTAATTTCTGCTTTATTTAAAAACATATTGGAAACTGAAAACCTATATTGGTGCAAAGCCTATTTCTAAAACATTAACTATATTTTGTCTTTCTGCATCTGTCAGCTGTAACTACTGAGAGGTTAGGAGCACAGTTTCTTCATTGCTGCTGCAATGTGATTTTTCTTGTGGAGATATATATGTGCCTAGTTTTGCAGCCACAATACAGTTTGTCCCTAAGGCCATGAAATATTTATAGGGATCCTTCTACGTATTTGAATTGCAGCAAGCAGAACAGTCCCACCTTCTGAAAAATTAAATTTAGACATTATGTCCCCACAGATTTTAGTATCAGAAACCTAAATAACTTGCAGAATTGGGGCTATCATCACTCACCGAAGAGGTACAAAGTAAAAAACAAAACAGTTTGCAACCATCTGCATTAAAAGCCACCATTGGCACTGGCTAATAGACCTCATCAGCAGCACTAATCAGAGTTCCACAAGCCCCAGCTTTGCCATGACCCTGGCATGGCAGGGTCTGATGTCTGTTACCACAGGTGGGCATACAGAAACAAGCCCAGTGGGTGTAGGTAACCACAGGTATGAAACAGAAGCTGGTACAGTAACAACTCTCTCATGTAAACCTTTTGCTAGAAGCCACAGCGCCCAGGGAGAGGTGCCAGCACCAGTGGAGAAATGTGTTACTCTGGCATCAGCACAACCTTCTTTTCCTGGAAGTGCGCACGTGACTCCACAGCCTAATTTACCGTAGCTCCAGTGGCTGCTCGGCAGGTCTGTGACTGCTGTCTCCAAGTATTCCAGTAACCCTGTTAATTATAAATAGCAGAGAGTGTCGCTGTAGGCTGAGAAACAGCTTATCACAGGAGCAACACTCTGCTACTCCAGTGCTGCAGAGCAGTGAGAGCAGCAGCTGGGACACGATCCTGCAGTGCCTGGGCTCAAACCCCTTGGAGGGAACAAAACAAAACCTGCTCGGCCTTATCCCCTCTCAGCTTTGGGCAGGGGCTGTTCTGCACTGAGGCTGTTGAGGAAGTGTGCAGCACACAGGAAGGGAAGTTACTGGGATCACATTCAGCACTTGTAGCCTGTACATTACTGTGAGCACAGAAAAGGCAATGACTGTATCTGTCCTCATGTCTAGCAATGGTACAAGGGAGAAAAATGTGTGCATGAGTTCTTAAATGCAATACAAGTGGGAATTTGGGTGACCAGCACTAGCAAAACAAGCTACCAAACCCCACTAGAATGACAGTACACCTGAGGGGTTGTAGGCACATAGGTTTTTGCCTTAACAATGCTCTCAGGTGCTTAAAATTCGGCACTATGTGTGCCCTCAGGTGCCACTGCTGTGGCCAAGATTATCATAACTCTTCTGCTGAGAATCACAGACTGGCCACTGTCTTGGCAGTCACTTAGGGACTCCTAGCACACCTAAAAGTATTCAAGTATTCAGCAATATCCATTTAGGGGAAAAAAAAAAAAAAAGAAACACCACAACAACAACAAAACCCCCCACCCCAAACAGTAGTCATTTCTGTCCTGAAATGAATTCCAACAGGCTTTTCATAGCAGGCTTGTGGACTCAGCACTCATGCAGGACAGGGAAAGCAGTAGATATTCCTCTTTCCCTGGAAGGGACTCAGAGCCATGTACACCCTGGGCTGCTGCTGCACTGTACCCCCAAGGAAATGACACAGGCCCCAAAGAGAAAGCTCAAGTCCTCCCTTCCAAACCCAATCTTTTGACTACTACACTACATTCCTGCTTTTACATATTAGACTGTTTCCATGAAGATTACCCACCCAGTGTGTGAGTTTTGGCATACAGCTGCTCTTGGTCACCTGCAATTCATCTATCAACCAGTGGGTCAAGCATGCTCCTGAGAAGAAGAAGCTGCAGAGCTGAATTCCTTCTGAATATGGAACTCCCCTATGGAAGAATGGTGAAAGGAGCTGACCATTAACCAAAAGATTTCCTTATCTTCCGTGCAGGTCCCTCTTTTCATGGCTGAGAGAGAGACAAATATAGCAGAGCAGGATGCACACAGGCATTAGGTGATTTTGTGGGTTGTTCTGTTAAGGTTAGGCCCCCATGCTTCCCCTACACTGCAGCAGAAGAGTTCACATGCTCATTTTTTGGATCCTGCCTTCTCCCTTTCTGACACTCCCAACAAGTGCTGGGCATGCTGCTGTGATTGCACTCACTTAGCTCTTCAGTCACCAGACAACACTGATGGGGGACTCTGAACCCCAGTCTCACACAACCTTTACCAGGCATCTGCTCTGAGAAGCATTAGAGAATCAGAGCACTCATCCCTGGCTAGGGACATGTTGAATATGGGACTCTTGGGGCCAATTGTCCTTAAGTTCCTCATGGAGGAACCTGCAAAGGGCTTTTGGAACCTGGACACTGTGCCTGCCTTCCTTTTACACTCTTCTCAAAGAACTGAGCAAATACCTGACTTCAGCTGAGAGAAAACTAAATATTTTTGTTTGCGTAGTACCTCCCAAGGAATGGATGCCTGGAGACAACCAGCAGCAAGTTTGCTTGTCCAATGAATTTAGTGTCTAAAATCATTTGAAAGCTGTGTGGATTCAGTCCTCTGTGTGCATGTGATCAAGACTGTCTTGTGTCTACTACAGTTTGAAGCTCTGAGCACTCATCACTGTCCAGCTGAAGAGACTGCTCCAAGCTCCATTAGGTTTTATCACTCTCTTCATGGATTTTCTGTTTTGTCTGCTGACTTACTGTTATCCCATCTCCTTCCCATATATTGCCTTAAACCGTATGGGTGGAACTACGTCAGAAAGTGACCATCTGGGCAGCTCAAACAGCTACAGTAAAGGAGATGCTACCTGAGGCAGCATCCCCTGCTCTCGCAAGGGGGAAACCAAATCTCTAACTTGTGCACTAAGAAGGTTTAGGATGTTGCTTCTAAACTGGACCAAAAATCTGTGAGCTAAATATCAGCCTTTTTTAACCCATTTAGTGGAACAGGAAAGTCTTTTGGTACAGCAGTCTCAGCTGTTTCTGTGTTGCTGCTGACTGTAACAATGTGGACAGAGGAGCAGCCTGGAGCAGACAGAGCCTCTTGTGGGCCTCACGGTTTAGATTTTTCCCTGTGCAGTGTTTTGCAATGACTAACTTTTGCCACAACTGCCTTAATGTGTGTTTCTATATGCAAATCTGTCAGCCTGACAAGAGTCCATCACAGC
This sequence comes from Oxylabes madagascariensis, assembly GCA_013400675.1. Lineage (NCBI taxonomy): Eukaryota > Metazoa > Chordata > Aves > Passeriformes > Timaliidae > Oxylabes > Oxylabes madagascariensis. Next base: position 18,368 of record VYZR01004042.1, on the reverse strand, counting down.
TTTTGGCTTTGAAAACCTCTCTTCTGTATCAGCAATGATGGCAAACAGAAGGCACAACCATCCTGATTAATTAATCCCCACACAGCACCTCCTAGCAACCCAAGGCTGTTATGCTAACACTTCTAGCCAGAGCTTGTAAGTGTATAACTTAACCACATGGGAATGCACTATCTCACTCTCATGAGCTCAGAAGGCTTTAAAGGAAACCTTACTTACCTCAGTGCTTTCTCTGAGACACTGTCAGTGTCTGGACACACAGCATGACCAACAGACAGTCACAGCAGGCAGGAAGAAGGTCTGATACTAAAATGTGTCGTTAATTAGCAACTCTTCCATTCTTCCGAAAGGCTGATGAAGCCACACACTCAGGCCTTAGCTCTGTGTCCACTACAGCAAATAACAAGGAATTCCAGAGATGACTGGCCTCTTTGGAAGGCACCTAAACCACTGAATTTGTGTCAGTGAGTTTGTACTGCATTAAGTGCTGATAAACAGCTGGAGACGTGCTCTTCCAGGATGCAGGGCAATTCACAATTTCCATGGATTTTTGTCACTCTGACATATGCCATCTGTGTGAGAGAACTCTTCAGGCGCCATATTCCAACACCACTGCAGCTTCCACCACTGAAGCTTCTCACATGCACTAGTGAAGGCAATGTCACATCTCACCACTTCCTGCAATATTGCATTCAATCCTTCTGCCTGACTTGGCATTGACAGGTTTTTAAGGTGTTACTTCAGAATGTCTGTAGCCTTGTGTTTTTAAAATACAGCTTTTACTAGAAAAAATTGGTTAAGCAAAGTTAGCAGAGAGAGGCATCTCAGCCATCCTGAAGTCTGAGGAGAAAAGTATCTGTCTCCAGCGTTTATACTTGAGACAAACCAGGAGACTCTGCCACCAATGCTGTTGGTTTACCTCCAGTAACTGCTTTACATTGGAGTGCACATCCACCTGCAGTGCTGCCCCAGCTGCGGGAGGTCAGTTTACATGTTCTTTGCTGAAGTTAATCAACACGAGGAGCAGAAATTTAAATAGTAATTAGTTAATTTTCAACATGTTACATTACCAGAAAGCCCATGTAATGTTTATAACCAATGGATCTCCAGGAAATAAGAATTATAGACGGAGAATATTCAAGATTAAGGCTCCTGCCTGGCATCACATACTGGGGCATGAAATTGCATCTGATAGACTGGGACAACTTTAACAGCTGCAGATTAAATCTGTGAGCCCTGAGTGCATAAAGGGGTGTATCAGGAGTCCTCACCCATATTACCACTGGTTATAAATCGATGTCTCTGTTCTAACATTTGCAAACAATTTTTAAATTCTAGAAATCTGTTTTTTTAAGTTTTTCATCTAAACAAAATAAAAGGCATTTTATTGTCACTGAACTCTTCTCTGGTAATGAGAGGCATGTCAAAGTGATCTGGGAAATGCTGGCACTCCTCCCTCCAGGCAGCACTGCACTACCCACTTAGGAGATTGGCATGGTTCCTCATCAGACTTGTCTTCTCTGAGCAGCGCATCATGTCAGTAGCGATAGCGTCATCTTCTCTGCAGGTCTCCTCTCACACACATTTTCAGCACCACAAATGCGTGTCTCCTCTCCTAAAAAAGGCAGAGAGACCCTTTATTGAGGATAGCCAGCCAAAAGACTGAGGAAAGTTGTTCTTTCCCAAGTCCAACCACTCACAGCAGCATTAGGTAGAAAAATCGAGGTGGGAGTGGGAAGACACTGGGGTGGGCTTTCAGAGTGGGGTGTCAGAAAGCAGCAGCCACTTGCAGCTGGGCTGGAGTCGCACCAGCAGCATCCCCACGCAGCCCCCCAGTCCACTTCCATGGCCATAGGTGCACTGGGACAGTCCCCAGGAGCTGGGCTGGGGGACAAGGGACTGCTGCCCTTGCTCCAAGGCAGTGCAAGATCAGAGCTCCTTATCAGCACAACTCACCACCCAACTGTTGCTCATTGCAAATCACATACTGAATTCTTTCAGTCAGACTCCCTAAGGACAAAGGTCCATATGTTTTCCAGCCTGACAAATCATGTGGGAAGCTGGAGGAGGGGGCAGAAATTACTTAGAATATTGTCTGATTGAAAGGAAGCCATTACCCTTCCTACCCTGCCTTACTCTGCCATGCCCAGGGCTGGCGTGGGTCTCCCTTCCCTGACCGGGGTGCAGCTCCTTGCTGGCCACAGCCACAAGCAGGAGGGGTGCTCCCACAGCCAGAGAGGGAACTGGAAAAGTGTCAAAGGAGCTCAGCACTGAGAGTGCATAATTTCCAGTCTAAGAGGAACATTTTCTCTTTGAAACTTCTCCTCCTTCCCAGCTCCTGATTTTTAGCTTCCTGACCTATTTTCTTGTAAGAAAGGACAGAAGAGAGAGAAAATGTTCCTATTGCAGACGTTCTGCAGGGCTCAGCAGAAGCCTGTAGTGAGTCCAGACGCATCTCCTGCCTCCCTGGCAGCACAAGCACCCTCAGCCACACCAAAACAGGACCTGCTGTTGACAGCTGCTGGTAGCAGCCAGGGGCTGGACATTGGGTAATTAATTTTTAACTTTTCATTAAACTAGTCTGTGCATCAGCCCCATTGGCAGAGACTGTCTAAAAGTTGTACTCATTCAAACACAAGCTCTCATCAGTCTCAGCTCCAGGCAGCTCAGCATGTTCTCAGGGGTTTCAGCAAAGCAGAGCAGCACACAACTTTGGCTAATAATGAACAACTTCTGCAAGGGATTTCTGGTCAGCAGAAGTTATCTGCCCAGCACACTGCCAAACGAAAAGGCATCCACTTTGATAGGCAGTTATCAGTGAGGCAAGAGAATGTTTCCCCACATTTTACCAGGCTTTTCCTTGTGACCTTTCTCAAATGGTACTTCCTCAGTTTTTACAAATGCACTTCAAATATCATCACACTGGAATCAACCCGGTCAGTTTTGGTTTGGACGCTGTGGAAGATGTGTCTTAGTGGGACATGTACTGACCACATGGTGAGCACCTGGAGGTGGAATAAACTGGTCATATCTGAAGAGACTAAACAAGCAAGTGTAGTTTCAGATACCTTCCACAGCAGGTCAGCCACCTGTATCTTGAATTCTGTCCTATTTGCAGCTGAGCACTCCTAAGGTGCAATGGCTCACAGGTAACAGGAAAAAACAGCTGGAGAATGCCAGGCTTGCTTGAACTGACTCTGGGCACTCTCATGATTCAGCAAAAAACCAAAAGGCCAAACTTGAAGCATTGATCCTCTTCTGCTCAGTTCCTACCCCAGGATTGCAGGAGAAGTGTGGCCTGAAAGAAATTTTGTGTGTGGTCTCAAGATTTTACTGCCTAACTGTAATGCAGTAAGAATTAATTATGTCCCACGGGACTCTGACCCTCCCAAATGAAACTCCAAGATCCTGGATCCTGATAAAATGATGCAAAGTGGCCAAATTTGGTAATGGATAGAGTTGAGACCTTCAGTGGTCTTAACCACCATTGAGGGAAGGTTTGAAGGTTATAATGTCATGATGGAACAACGTCTTCAAACTATTACAAGACATTGTAATTTTTAGAAGTGCTCAGGCTTAAATCACTTATAAGATCCTACTGACTTCTGCTGGCCCTGGAAATGAAAGGACTAGAGCAGTTCTCTGCAGTCATTTTTACTTTTTCCTCTTGGCTTGTAACCAAACCTTGGAGAAGGATGCCAGCATCAGCCCAATGTGCAGAGACACAGATGCTCTGAAACTCAGTATTATGGCAAGCTTTTCAGTGTTCTCCCCACGTTCAGAAATCACAGCCCCAAGCTGAGTGCACAAGCATACTCTGCAACGCGTGGGGAGAGCTGAGTACCTCAGCTGGGGTCTACAAATGCCTACAGCATGAGGAGAAAGAAAAGGCACAAGGGCATTTTAATCATGGTGCCAAGTCTTTGACAACTAAACACCCACCTGAGATTATCCTCAGGGAATTTATTGGTTGGGGTAGGTGTTTAGTGCGTTCAGATGTCTCACAGCTCAGCCTGCAGCTGCAAACTGGTTTCAGGACTCTGAGTTTTTCAGTGCCTATAGCAGGACTAGGGCAGTACTTAGGTACCCAAATTCCTTTGCTTCTGTAACCCACAGTGTCTGCACTTGTTTCCTGGAGCTGTCAGGTGCCCACGGTCTGGTGTCGGATGCAGCTTTGATTTACAAACTCCGGTCATTCCCATCAGTTATCAATCTGCATGGCTGGACAATTTATTCCCCGCTGGGAGGTGTGAGCCCATCAAAACTCAGGACAGAGCCGGTCACCAGATGGAGATATCACTGATTTCAATGCAGAAACAGAGAGACTGTGCTTTACTGCTGCCTGGAAGGAGCGGTCAGACTCACACAAAGTCTGCTTTGTAGCAGAGTCTGTCACCTTCCTGGTGACAGGCCTCTCGATGCACGACCGATCTTTTGTCACCTTTGCGAGTGCCCGGGCCAGGTCTCCATCCCGCGGCGCTCCCGGCCGGGCTCCGCAGCACCGGGACCGACGGACCGCGAGCAGCTGCTGCCACCCTCAGGTCACCCTCGCGGGACACCTCGCTTTCTGCCTTGGCTGAAGGCTCTCGAAAAGGAAAAGAAATGGAAAGCGAGCACGGCAGAGCTGCTGCTGGTCGGACTCCCACACTTTATTGGCGTGCTGGCATTGCTTCCTGTGGATGCGCCGGCAGGTTTAATCTAACGTTCTATGGAAGAGCAGGAGCAGAGACATCTCTGACATGAAAGGGCAGAGCAGGAGGACCAGCAGGGCCACAGTCATAGAATCATAGAATTATTTAGGTTGGAAAGACCTCCAAGATCATAAATTCGAGCTATTAATCTGGCACTGCCAAGTACAGCAACATCATGTCCCCGGGTGCCACTCCATCCCTTTCCCAGGCAGATTGTTCCAGTGTTCGAGGACCCTCACGATTGAGTTTCAGGTCCAGGAATGGGGCTGCAGGGCAGACCCGCAGGCAGGGAGCAGCACACAGTCCCTCTCTGCTGCATGATGCCCCAGCTCTCCCAAAACCAGCCAGCACACCTGGGCAGCCAGCCAGGCAACTGCATCCAGCCTGCAGGAACACATAGCTCAAAACAAGCTGTGCCTGCCCCAGGAGTGTGATATCTGCAAGGATGGAGCTACAGGAGGGAAACTGAAACCAGAGCTAAAGAAGGAAGTGGCCTCCAGTCACCTTAATTCTTCACTACCAACGCCCCAGGTAAATCCCCAGCTGAAACTAGACACTCACACCCTTACACTTCTCTTACCCAGCAATAGTTTTGCATTTGCAGCTTCAGCCACTGCTGTGGCCAAAGCTGGACAAAAGCACAGCATCAAGCAACCCTAATTGCTTTTTAACAAGTGTTTTGCTAGCATTTATGCCACCGGGCACCACCTACATCAGCTTGTACCAGCTGAGGGGCATAGGCCTTGACAAAGGTGAGATGAGAGAGCAACAGGGGAGAGAACTTCCAGTGCTGCGAGGCAGGGTATCACTCCAAAGGCAAGCAAGCAATGTGCCTTCTCGCTTCCAGAGCTGCTGCTCTGCAGGAAGAGAGATGTGCGTGGTGGAGAGAACTTGGCTTATGGCAGTCCTTTGCAACCAGGGGCTTGGCTTTTGCTGCCTAGCCAATTAAACAAAAAACAACTTGAAGGTGGGCCAAATCTTTGCTCTTATTGCTCTCCTGCTATACCTGTGGTCTTTTCAGCACTGTAATACCTCTGCAATTCTCCTAGGGAGTGGAAAAGAAATTGTCTGAGGATAACTTTTACAGGCACATCTCAGTGCAGAACTAAATAAGCCGTGTCCTGGGGGAAATTTCACATATTCTTGACGATGTTTGCTCCAGGTGAATGCTGATGAGTAAGATTTTTCTTGTAAACTTCTTTCCAGAAGTTGCTTGCATGCTGAAGTAGGGGGAAAGCTGAAATTATTTTCCAAACAAGTTTTGTTCATTGGAGTGTCAAGTTCAGCAATATTTCCATCTCCAGCCTGTTCTTCCCTTCTAATACAGTGTCTGTTGGTTTCTGAGACCAAACCGTGTTGGTTTCTGGGCTGTGTTTAGCTCTCAAATCAAAGGTGAGATTTTTTTGCAACACTTCAGCAGATTCTTCAACAGCTTCTCAGACATTTAAACCTTGCAATGCCTTTGGGAGGAGATACAGAGATTACTACTGCTTTTGAATTAAGCTTTTCTTTATTGTACAGCTATGCAAAACAACATAGTTTGTCAATGGCTAGACAAAGAGTTAAGTATTGCTAAAAGTGTCTTGATGAAAGCTGGCGCTTCAAGTGGCTCTCAGATTTAGGCAATCTTCCACTGTTCATCCACATGCCGCAGGATCCTCGGTTAACTCCGGCTTCTGGAAGCTGCCAACACACAGTTAGTAAAAGACCTCACATCTCTTTTCAGGCTGCTGATTTCATCCTGGTCATATTGAGTTTTCCTCCACAAACCAGGATTCCTGAACTCTTTCATCATATCAGGTTTTAAAACCTCACTGCTCCTGAGTAGATTCTTTTGTTCTACATCTGTCACAGGTTTTAGACCCCTTGACAATAGGCACATGCCTTGCAGCTCTGTACTTTCACCATATTCCTAATACAGTCCAGGAGATCACTTACATTGGGAGTAGTCTTAGGAGGTCCTCTAGTTTAACCTTCTACTGAGAAAAGGACCAACTTCAATATTAGATCAGGTTACTTGGGATTTCGTTTCAGCCTGATTTTAAAAACTGCTAAGGATAGAGCCTCCACAGACTTCTGGGAGGCCTCTTTCAATGTTAATCTCTTTTGCTGTGTGGGGTTGTTGTTGTTGTTGTTGTTGTTATTATTATTATTATTATTATTATTTCAAGTCAGATTTCAGATTTTCTCATTCTACAGTCAATAACTGTCTCCTCTTACTCTTTTGTTGTGCACCTCTGATTAGAGTTCAGATCCCCCTTCTCTCTAAACCTCAGGTTGGATTACTGATTTCTCCCAGATACAGCCAAGTGTTGCACGGAATTTGACTAATTTATCTTCACATCACTGCTATCTGATGAAGAGTTCCTAACTGCACTTATGAGGTGGAGCATAGATACTAAAGACAGCAACTAAGAGCCACAGAATCACAGAATCAGCTGAGTTGGAAGTGAGCATCAAGATCAGGGAGTCCAACTCCCAGCCCTGCACAGGACCATCCCCATGAATCACACCATGAGCCTGAGGCTTGGTGCTGTGACCACTTCCCTGGGGAGCTGTTCCAGTGCCCAACCACCCTCTGGGTAAAGAACCTCTTCCTGACATCCAACCTAAACCACCTCCCCTGAGAAAACTTCAGGCCATTCCCTCAGGTTCTGTCACTGGGCACTACAAAGAAGAGATCGGTGCCTGCCGCTCTTCTTCCCCTCATGAGGGAGTTGCAGACTGCAATGAGGTCTCCTCTCAGTCTCCTCCAGGCTGAACAGACCAAGTGACCTCAGCTGCTCCTCATTCAGCTTCCCCTTATGGCTCGTCACCGTCTTTGTTGGCCTCTGTTGGATGCTCTCTAATACTTTAATATCTTTCATATATTGTGGTGACCAAGACACTGGATAATTTGGAATGACCGCTATGAAATGATACCAGATTTCTGTATATGTAGAAAATATTCCATTCCATTCCATTCCATTCCATTCCATTCCATTATGTAGAAACCAATTCCATTCACATCAGCTGCAACACAATTTATTCCCAGGTTGCTGTCCATCCTCTTAGCTGGATGAAGCGAAGAAATAGAATACGTGTTCACACAAGACCTCACTCTGATGCATACATACAAGGTCATTAAATGTCCACAAGGTAACACTAATCCTGAACATCCACAGCTTGCAAAACAGTATCTGTGTCCTTTAAGAGGTCATGCTGCAATGAAGGTTGCAAACTTTTTCATCTGGATTATACTTTCAAATTTCCAGTGATTCACAAATCAATAACAAAGAAGTCAATGACTCTCAAAGCTTACAGACATGAGCTGAGAGGAAACAATTGCTTTGCTAGTGACCCCACTGGTGTATTGGGTTTGAGTAGAAAGATTTTGGCAGCAGGGGTGCTCCAGGTGTGGCTTCTGTGAGAAGCTGCTTAAAGCTTCCTCCATGTTTGATAGAGCCAATGCCAAGACTGAGTCGTGCAGGAATGGTGGTGACACCTTTGGGGGAATGTGTTTAAGGCAGGGCAGAAAGGAAGGGTCTGGAACAGCAGCTGGAGGAGAGGAGTGAGAGCACATGAGAGAAACACTGGCAGAGAGGAGGAGGAGGAGGTGTTCCAGGCGCCGAAGCTGAGGTTCCCCTGGAACCCATGGTGCAGAGCATGGAGGTCCATGGTAGAGCAGAGATCCATCTGCAGTTTCCGGAGGACCCTATGTCAGAGCAGGTGGATTCCTGAAGGAGACTGTGACCACATGGAAAGCCCACGTTGGAGCAGGCCCCTGGCAGGACCTGTGGCCCCATGGTGAGAGCAGCCCACGTGGAGCAGGTTTGCTGGCAGGACCTGTGACCCTACAGGTGACCAACACTGGAGCAGCCTGTTCCTGAAGGACTGTACCCTGTGGAAGGGACCCACTCTGAAGCAGTTTGTGAAAAACTGCGGCCTATGGGAAGGACTTACATTGGAGCAGTTTGTGGAGGACTGTCTCCTGTGGGAGAGACCCCATGCTGAAAAAAGAGCCCGAATGTGAGCAGTTCTGTCTCTGAAGAGGAAGGAGTGGCATGACAATCTGTGATGAACTGACTACAGCCCCCATTCCCTGTCCCCCCGCACTGCTGGGAGGGAGGAGAGAGAGAAAACCGGGTGTGAAATTGAGCCCAGGAGAAGTGAGGGTGTAGGAAGTTGTTTTAAGATTTATTTCTCATTATCCTATCTGGAATTTGATGAGCAATAAATTCAATTGATTTCCCCAAGTCAAGTCTGTTTTGCCCATGACAGCAGTGAGTGATTTCTCCCTGTCCTTACCTCAACCCATGAGTCTTTTGTCATATTTTCACACCCCTGCCCAGCTGAGGAGAGGAGTGATAGACTGGTGCTTTGGTGGGCACCTGGTCTTCAATCAAGGTTAACCAACCAAAATGAGCATTTACCAAAAGCAGAATGTGAGACCAGGAATCAAGCACTCTCACTCCTTTCACCAAACTCAATCCTTCTTTCTGTTAGGTAGCGTTATCTGGTTCCAATCTTGATTTTTCTTTTTTTTACCTTTCATCCCCACAGATCCTGCTCAGTCAGCAGGTCACCATTTAAGTCTTTGTTTGCCCAGTCTTCATCCTCTCTCCTATCATCTCTTTGCATTCCTAAGTCCCCTCCACTTCCTTTTCTCTCTCCATGACAATTCTGATCTCACCAGTTTCCCTATCCCGTACCACCTTGGCTATAGTGTTACTGCAGTGAGTGGTTCTTTTTTCCTCCTGGAGGTGGATGGGATGGCTGATTTAGGACACGGATGAGACAGTTCCTTGCTGTCAACTGTGGCACTGCGCCCTGCCCAGCAGAGAGCAACTGGAATCAAGAATTGCAGAAAGAATCTCTTGAAACAACTCTGTTTAGACTGCATTTAGTCACTCTGTGAAACGTGGGGCCTGATCACTGGTCAAAGCTCTGAGGGAATGCAGCTTGCTCAAACTGATAACACTGCAGTTCTGAGTCCCATAAAAGCCTAGTGTAGAACAAATCAAGGGGACATTTTAGCTGCTCAAAAGAAAGAATATTCCTACTGCCTGTTTTTTTGCAAATATTTATAAACTGGTGCAGAAACTAAAGGGAACAGTGAAAAACATGCTAGTGCAGAAGCCATGCCTTTTCCTCCTATTTTTTCCCACCTCTATTTTAAGTCCTTACCCAAAATATGAAGGCAAGAAGGCATTTCAGTAGAAGGGTTTCCAGTTCTGGAATAAGGACAAAACAAAGTGTTTTCTCCTATCCAGTCTTAGAAACAGATCAGATATTTTTGCTGAAGGTTTTGATGCAACACAAACATAAATCCGCCTGAGAGCACAAAACTGATGAGGAAAAAGGAAAAGTTTCATAGTAGCAAAGGAAAGAGGAAAGTGGTGTATAGCAGGAGGTTCTGGCCAGCTTTAGCATTAGGAAGAAGTACTGTTAACCCCTTCCACATTTGTAGTACACACATCAAATGTGACATTAGCATGAATAACACACAAAGGTTCATCTTAACTCATGGCTTTGGGAATTGAATTTAGATCTTGGGTCTGCAAGGTTTTGGGTGAGCCTTGACTCCTGCACAGAACTGTTGACTCAATGAGGCTGTGGAGACCTGTCTGTCCAAACCACCTACAGGATGAAAACCTCATCAAAGGCAACATGTTCCAGGTGGAGGGAGAAAATTTCAGACTGCACTTCTATTGTTGAGTAAATCCATCCCTCAAAAGGAACTTTGAAAAGTCAATGGTCAAGAGGGAACTCACTATTACATACCATAACTCCCTCTCTAGAAAACTAAAACCTGGGCCAAGGTAGCGATACGTGAACAGAAGGAAAAGATCTATGAGTAACTGACAGAAAACACCCAAAAGCTAGCTCACAGGGGCCCAGGCTTTTGTCCCAGTGACTGACATTTTCCCTACTTGGAAGGAAATTAATTAGAGGAGAATGAAGAGCATATGTTGTCAAGTGGATGTAAATCAAACTAAGCAAACAAAGGAGTACAGGGAGAACTCAAGGCTGACATCAAGGCTGAGAGAGAAGAAAAGGCTGGAAGCAGCAACAGCCACAGAGGCTTTTAGATGGATATATTTCCTTGAAACCTGCTTATATTTCCACATGTTGATAAAAAGCCGGGAGAAAGGTAGCAGCAACCAGTGTGCCCGAGAAGGGAAATTTCTAGCACAATAGTCACAAGTTGGTTGCAGTGTTCAGGATTACTTCTCTGGTCCTGACTGGTGCTGCCTGTGCAAACACGTACCACCTTGCAGGAGTGGAACACTGCATCATTCGTTTTAAGTCCTGTGAGTACCTATGCCTACAAAAGCAGTCTTGCTTTTGTACCAAGGAAAAGCACACAAGGCCTCGTTAAAAACCATTTTCAATTCAGCTTATTCTTCAGTTACTCCATAAAGTGGAGTAACTCCCCGAAGTGGTTTCTCTCATTGTTCTTTACGGCCTTCCCAGATCTTCTAGCCACAAACACATAATTTATTTAAGCCACACATAAACAACCATGATTTACGTCAACTTTTCATTCAATGGAAAGCACATGAAAGAACTACTTTCCTTCTGTGTGTAACTTGCCTGCAAGAGCTGGAGCATGTCTTTCCAAATTCCTGGTGGTAAACCCAAGCAGTTGTCAAAGCTTGCTCCATATTTGGCATTTTAAGAACTTCCCATGAGGTTTTTTTCCATTACAGAATCATTCAGTCACCATTTGGCACCTCTCTGTACCAGATGACAAGTGAAAGAACTTTCTGACCTCTGAAAAAGGCAGACCCTTACCCGACTTGATGTCAACCTCTTGTCAGAGTGCAAGATATCTATGGCAGTTGCCATACAAACTTGTATGACACCCAAGTAAATGGAGTTATAATTCAGCTTGCTATTCTTTAAGTGGATAATGATTAAGGGTCACCATCTCAGCGACATGAAAACTCATGCCAAGATGGTTAAAAGCTGAATCAACAAAAACAGTCATATGAAACCCATTTAAAAAGAACTTTGCTGCAGTATACAGAAATAAATAAAACACCACTCCTGCTTTTTAAAATCAGGGTTGGACTCAGGCAGGAACACGCAGTACACTTGTCTCTTTGGCAGCATGCCCTGTACCAGAAGCAATTGAAGTTCTCCAAAATCCCCTCCTCCCATCTAAGACCTGGCAGGAAACAAACACAATATTGATTGCTGTATCTGAGGCTGACAGGCCTCCCTGCCCAGTGTAATTCGGAGACCTGCAGCAGCCATCCTAAGATTAGCAGACCATTCCCTAAAGAGTGTGTCTTCCTGATCTCTCTTCTGACAGGGTGAGCACTCCTCTCTGGGCCAGTGGTGAAAACCAGCTCAAATCAGTTATTCCAGGGAGTGCTGTAAAAGAGTCTCAGCTCAGATGGAGCACACCCTGACCTGATAACCCTCAACATATCACACCTATAAAGGCACTGAGATGTTTAGCTGGCACTGCACTCACCACCTGCTGCCCCAGGCATACCTCTATACTGCTCCCATAGAACTAATAAATGTCAAATATTGGCAATCTTTGCTCAGCAGTTGTTGAAAGAATATGCTGCTTGCCACTGTGCTTACACCTGTAGTATCTGCTGTTTTTCATGCTGCAATGAAGAGGCAGCGTTTGAGACCTGTTAGGCAGACTTGCCTTGCTCCTTGGCATGTGTCCATATGAGCTACCATTTGGTGGATGAATGCTTATGTCCTTCAAAAACTGGAAAAGACAACCAAGTACATTAATTAACACCTGATATTTCAAGCATCGCACTAGTGCACTAGTACACAGCCATTGCTCCAACATCTCTTGCCTCCCCCTTCCTGCAGAGCAAGTCTTTGATTTAAAACACTAAGACTGATTTGTGACACCATGCAACATAAGCTACATAGGGTTCTAGAGCTGGGTACACTGGCTGGGAATCCAGAAGCTGCATCTGAGACCATCTGCTAGACCAAGTATCAGGTCCTCCTGTATTTGTCTTTCAGCACCAGCCACCTTCCCCATTCTCTAGGGTTTCACACTTGTTAAGAGAAGGAGCAACGTGGCATAGCCGGAGACTTGAAATCCCCAATATACCTTACTAATCAACAGTTAGATTAGGGTAAATTCACAACAGGGTCTTTTCCTAGGAGACATTTCTCTCCTAAGGGTGAAGAAATTCATATGTCCACTTGCTGCAGTCTGTATGGAAACACTGATTATTATACTTATGATAAAACATGAGCAGGATGGGCTGGTCTCACTATGAAGGCTGTTGCAGACTACTGTGAGAGAATCACAGATGGCACAGTAAATGAGAGTCTGTATTCATGCTTCCAATGTATTCTTCTAGTGAGAAACATAATTTTTCAGGATAAATAAAATTTCTGAATCAAATTTTCAATCTGCATCACATGTAATGCCATGTGCAACCTGTTACTTGGATAGTATTGTCTTACCCACACAACCAAGAAGCTTATGCATACTTCCATCATGCCTTGAAGTTGTGACAGGTGAAGGGGGAGACACACTTGGCTGGCAGGGTGGATGCTGGAGGAGCTGTCCCCCTGAGCATCACCTTGCAGCTGCCACTGCCAGAGATCTGGGGCAGCTTGGCACAGCTGGGCAGACAGGGAATCGTACTGAAGCTGTGACTGGCGTTGAGTGTGTTTGTGTTGGCTGCTTTGGCCTTCTTGACCTTGAAGCAACATTACCTAGTGTGACAGCATCAGCAGAGAGGGCCAGCACGTGCTCCTACAGACAGGGACGGGAGCGAACTTACAGAGATTTATGGGCAGCACAGATCTAAGTATTATCATCTCAGATAATTATTAATTATAATAGCCATCATTCTACAGAGTGCCTAGAATCTCCACCTTGAGTCACAGAGCTGCAAACTTTGTCCTTGCTAAGCCGTGTGAACTTTGCCTGACAGCAAATGGGCACCACAGCAGTTGGATAAGTGTAGCTACCACACCACCACTCCCAGGGTGAAGAATGTGCTCTTTAGCCAGCCTAAAATGTTACTTATTTATTTAATAATGTTATTATTAGCGTAGTTCTAATTATTACCAAGAACACAATATGCATGCCAAAAAGATGTTCAGAATTGATGACTTTCTCAATCATTCTCTCACTTCAGTCTTCATTACTTCCTGGTGTCATCCAGCATTAGAGTCAAAGGAAACTCAAAAAACTCTCTGAAATGAATATGGATGGCAAATAGAGGTCAGTGCACATGGCTTTCAAGTTCCAAAAGTGCATCAAAATGCAAGGAGAATGTCTGATGATGGGTTAGGATGGGCTGTGAATTCAATGCCAGCCTGGGGACAGAGACAGTATGAACAATAACAGAGAACAATTTTAAATGTTTCTGAAATTTGGTTGGGCAATTAGGGTCTGTTGCCACATATACCAAATATCACCATGTGACACAATGCAGGATTATGACAATGGAGTCCTCTTCTTGCTCAAGGTCTTTCAGATTCTGTAAGTTTGCAGTATTTCTGAAAATTATCTATTCTTCTGCTCTTGTGGGCATTTCTAAGTACTTCACTTAAAAAAGCTACAACTGATTTTCAATGTTTGTGTCTTCAAAGAAGGGAAATACAGTCATTAAAAAATATACCATAAAAATGCTCAGTACTTCAGTCTGGCAACACACATCTTTAAAAGGAGTTAACAAAATTAAGAAGATCCTGTACTTTGTATGTCTGAGAAATAAAGTTTATTTTCCCAAGTAAAAGCAATAGGACAATTTTAGAATATTTTGACACAGTATCAAGCCATGTCCTCAGATTTTTGGACATTAGTGACTATTGCCCTAAATTTCATTAAACTGTAAATTCAACAGAAAAAATCATCTACCTTGTAATAAAGCTGCATGTAAACAGACACATAACATTGTTATAACAAAAAATCCAACCAGAGTCTTGTTAACAGCATATACATGTATATAGCATTGACTAATTTATAAAATTTGGCTGAAGAGTTGCCAGCTTTACAAGCAATAAATCATTATGATCAAATGAAATCTATAAACCAAAGCAGACTTACAGTAAGAATGTTCATAAAAACAATCTTATTAATTATTATATCAAAGGAACAGAATACTGGAAAGCAAAGTCAGTTTTAAAGATCTGTATTATATTTACAGCAAGTATGATTAACTTAGTAATAACTGTAACTTTGTATAAACACCAGGAATCGCATTTACCCAGAAACACAGAACAGAACTGGGGAAAAAGAACAATAGGTAACTGCACATCAGCTGTTTACAATGCCTATGACAAGAAGGATACAGAAAAAGACACTCAAGTTTTATTGGGTGGGGAAGTAGGATTGGTTGCATTCTGGAAAATGAAGGAAACATTCTCTTTTATCCTTTCAAGGAAAGGATCAGCAAGAGTCTGATGTTGCCCAGAGAAATGTTTCCATTGCATCAACTGTGACATGGAAAGTGGTTTCTTTGAATTAGGCTTCCCATGGTTGTGTTCAAGCTGGCAGCTTCTAGATATGGGAGGCTTTTCTGAGGAAGTATCTGGAAAAAATGATGCAGTAGACTAATCAGTGAAAACTAAGACAAAAAAATTCAGTCTGAATCAACAAG
>VYZR01004019.1:37854-52126 GCA_013400675.1 Oxylabes madagascariensis | reverse complement strand
TCTTGAATTGCTGCATTTAAAAAATCAGACCAAAAAAACTTTAAGCAGGTATTTGGTCTCACTAGATTTTTGTCATGCATGCTTCTCAGATTGCTATTATTTCATGTAATTATTTAATTATTTATTAATTGGAAATATCTATATTTGGCCACAGCAACAAATCTGACATGTCCACTCAGTCTGAGAGATCCCTGTGAGCTGTTCTGTGAGCATCTACAGCAGAGCCATGTCACTGAAAAATAACATCTCTTCTCTGTGCCGTAATTGCTCCTTGCCTTTTCCACAGCAGACACAGGATGTTCCCAAGAGACACTCACTGCAGTCACACCACCGAGTTAGCCTGCTGAGGCCAGGAATGTCAGTGAGGTTCTCGGTGATCCATGGCCACATGTGCAGCCCCCTGCAGAACGGTCTGTCCTGCCTCTGCATAGAGCCACCACGATGCTCTTCTCAGGAAACATTGTGGCATGCTAGGAGAGGTGAAGGCCAAAAAACTGGGAAGCCCATTTCATTGGGAAGCAGAGTTGCTTGGTCAAGCTGGTGTTGTCAGAGGGATCTGGCGGGTCAGCTCCTCTCGGGAGGTTTCTGATTGGGCTTCAGGCATGACGCAAACCCCAAGAGAAGAGCTCCCCTGTGGCACCTTGTCACTTCTCATCCCCATCACAGCTAAAGCCAGACAGTGCTGAGACATGAGGAAAAAAAATGGTTTTAAAATTAACCCTTTGAACGTGGGTCAGGAGCTCTCTGGATGAGGCAGCCATGGAGATTTGGAAAGGCCGAAATCGGAATCACCGTGGTGAGACAGGTTGATGAACATCTGCCCACACAGCAGGACACACTGTCTGCCATCCAGCAGCCTTCCCACTGGGGGAGTGGAGAGAGAACATCTGGGCAAGCTGTCTCTTCCCAGTGCACTATGCCAGCAAAACAGTTACAGAAACACTCCCCTTGTCCCTGCCTTGCCCACCACCAGCTTCAACAGGAACAGCTCCATTTCCTTCCATAAAGTGCCACCTCACATCCACAGGGTAAGTGATCCTCTCCATATAACATGTGACCACACTTAGCATTAGCTCTCATAGCCATACCTCCACATTGTGAAAGCTCCAGCCACCGCTTTCCAATAAAAACTCCTCAGGAAACTCCCCAATGAAGGGCTCTCTCTTCTGCATGCACCCACCACTCAGCTACCAGTTGCTTTAATCCATTTGAATTTCCCTTAAGATTGTTGCTTTTGCATAGCAAAAGAAATTACACACACACACACATATACACATAATTTAGGACAAAATAAATGTGAAGTTCCCAACCAACAAAGCAAGACAGCAGGCATTTAAAGGAGTGGGACACACTGTCATGTCTCCCTAAAGGCACAATTCCAATCCAGCAACAAGCTACGTGCCCATGGTAAAACACTTGGACAACAAATGGGATATAAAACACAGCACAGGAGTGGTAATCAGGGCACCCGAAACAGGGGATGTGGTGCCAAATTCAGGCTTAAAAGCTGCAAAGTGGCTCTGCGTGTGTCTCCCGGCTGGAAGCTGCGGATGACCGTCTCTTCACTGCAGCTGTACCTATATATAGTTGTACTGAGGGAAAGAGATGGCTGTAGAAATACATCTTTATCTGCAGCCAAACCCAGTTAGGCTACAGAGCTGCTCCCAAACAATTTTCAATATTTTGCCTCGATTGTAATCATGTTGTTCTGGTTTTTCCATCAGAGTAAGAGAGTGGCAAAAGGACGCAGATCAGAGCTGGAGAGTTTCAGACATGCTGGTGGGCAAGGAGGTGATGAGAGTTGGAGGGAAAGGGGTTCACCTTTAATCCTGAAAGCCAGTGGCAAAGAGAGAAGGAATAGGCATAAAAGGAAGACAGTAGAGGAAAAGGAAGACTGTGCAAATCAAGAAAAAAAAAGGGAAATTAATTCCACCTTACTTTATTTTTTAAAGTGACTGACTGTATTCTTTCCACAGTTCTGCTTTTACATCAAAAATTACTTTGGTGCATACACAGACCTGAACGAATAGGTCAAGTACAGTTTGTATTTGTACACGTGGAAAAGGCTTTCTAGACTGAACCTTGCAAGAATTTGCCTATTGAGGCACCAGATATGATGGGCAAGATCGGAGAGAGCGGCTCTATTCCCAAAATACTCACCGAACCAATACTATACAAAGCACCAGGTAACAAAAAGCTGCTTTTTGTAACAGAATGTTTCAGGGTGTAACAAGAGAAAAAGAAGCACCAGCCACGGTGGGGGAACACAAACCGAAACAGAGAAGAAAATTGCATCAGGTACGGAGGTTAAAAGGTATTTAACCATATGTGCCCCATTCATCATTCAGGGGTAGAAGAAATGGACCAGTCTTCTTGCCCAAAATAAAAGTACGCAGCTTCACCTACGGGATAGCCCAGCTGTCCCCAGCACTGTTTGTGCCTCCAGCCCAGGACAGCTGGAGCAGCTTTGCCCTCTGCTGGTCCCGGGAGGCCCCTCAGTCCAGCCCAGCCCAGCCCAGGCAGCAGCCTCCCTGTGCCATGGACACCTCGTGGGGCTGTCACCCTCGCCCCCGGCCTTCCCAGGCCGTCAGAGCAAGGACGAGATACGGCACAGGACTTGAGGAGCTGTCAGCTTAATAAGGGTAGTAACACCACAGAGGGCACGAAAAGTGTGGAAAACGAGTAAAAAACCCCCAAAAACTAAATATGATGGAGCTGAAGTCCCTGCTCCAGTCCAGAATGGTAAAAGAGGTAGTTAAACGGCCTTAATTAAATCACACCATACTGGAAGGCATTTCCCATCAGACTCTGACTCCTCACTGCATTCCAAATGCTTTCTTTCACGCAGATCACCAGGATTGCACACTGCAGGGGAACATTTGGAAACAGCATTCCTGGCAGCCAGTTGCCTCAAAGGGGCGCACAGGGCCCGGGGAGAGAGACCTCAGGTAGCCCCTCTGAGAGACACCACCCACTCCCCAGCGCCTGGTTTGTCCCTTCCCTTCGCCCCTCTCCCACTTGTTTTGCCTCTTCAGGAGTCTCTTTGGTTCCACTCAAAATGCCACAAGGCGAGAAAAGCACAGCAGTGTTTGTCCAGCACAAAACCAGTCACCTTGGCAACGGCCAGCAAAGCTTTCCCAGCTTCTCCTCCTTCCTTTTCTCCCGGTTTTGCCGGCATTGGTGTGACTCGGGTGACAGCTACGAGTGCCAAGTATGCTGTCAGCACCGGTCCCGGCAAAGGCAGGGATGAATACAAGAGCTGGCCTGGCTCTGCTGTAAACTAAGGGAAACTTGTGTGCTGCCAAGCCCCCTGGGAACTGGCAACTTCCTTACACCATCCACAGCAGACCCATTCCTTGTAGGTAAGATAACTGCATTACTGCCTCACTCAGGCAATCTCAAAGTCACCCAAGCATACCTGATCTAATTATTTTTCCAGCACTGCGCAGCATTATTCCTATGATTTAATCCTGCCTGGGATCATTAGACACCGTGGTACCGTTAAGAAAGCAATTATGACACTGACCTATGTTTTCAGGGACCTGGGCAGGCAAGTGCCTTTGTCATCTATCAGAAGGTAATTTTCTAATGTGATTCAGAGCCTCTCCAGAAAAAGATAATTTACTTACCTGCTGACTTTCAAGGATGCCTTGAAGTCTGACTTAAACTAGGGTACAGTGAGTATCTTAGGGGGAAAATCGCCCCAAAACACAAGTATTAGCTGTGTAAAATAAACCAGGCAGAACAGGTTTGCTCGAGGTGATGGTAAGATGAGGACAGTCAAACAAACATTATGCAAAGGTGCAAAATCAAGTGTAAAAAGGCTTTTCCACACTGTAGGAACAGGTAGAAGGGACGGGGAGGTAGCGGCATCATGTGTGAGTGGGATACTGTGCTGTGTAGGGGCCACTGGCTGCTGAAAACCAGCAGGTCCAGTAATCCCGGAGTATCAGGTGTTCCACTAAAACCAGTCCTGCTGCTGCCATGCACAGTCTGCAACTCGTGGAAGAGAGGTAAAAATATGACTGCTAAAAATAATTTCAGATTCAGCCCCGTGCTGGGTCACAAAGAGCAGAATCAATGCTGGGTTCTGCTCCAGGCAGATGGATGGTAATGTAATGATGTTATTTCAAAACACCCAGTCCGAGGAGACAGAAAAATCAGCAACAACAAAGGAGCACTCCACGGTTAAGAATTCCTACAATTTTACAGTATAATCCTGAATTTCTTAATAAAATGTATTTATTGGGGAAAAAGAAAGGAAAAAGTCAGTGTGGGAAGCCCCTAGAGGTCAAACAGAAGTTGCTTTAGGGACGCAATCCTTGGGCTGGTAAAACTCAATAGCCAGATGGGGAAAGACAGCAGCAGCAATTAACTGTCACGTGTACTAAAAGAAAAAATACACAAACCATTCTGACACTCTTGAGAATCCAAGCTTTCTTCGTAAAAACATCTAGGCCATCCTCTCCATTCCTGACTTCTGAATGAAGTGGCAAAAATTCTGTTATTAACTCCATGAGGAAGTATTGAACACCAACTGGCCATCCCTGCTGGAGCAAATTGAGGCACTAGTTCAGAAAAGGAGAAAAAGAAAACTGATGTTTAAGTGTAAGGAATTAACCTGCATAAATATGGAAAGAAACAGAAGGGTGACTTCTCTGTGTTCAAGTTAGGAATTATTAATAAACAAGCAAAACTCCCAAACTCACGCTTCTGCAGTTCTGTTCCGCTCTCCACCAAACATAAAAAGTCTGAATCATTTATGAACTAAATTATTTATAACACAGTATAAATTATTTTTTACTTAAATGAATATCAGCAGCAAAATCCCAAACATTTTACCCAGGGTAGGCTGTGGGGTTTATTTTTTCCCCTTCACATCACAGAGAGAAAAAGAAAAAAAAACACCCTCCAGTCTTTCAGGCTGGATGCCTAGAAGACATTCATATGACAATTCTTTTCAGTTTGGTATGAAAACTCCTCTCTGCCGTGTCACTCAATCTCTCACCCACCTAGGAAAAGAGAGCAGTTAAAGGTTTGATAATAACAAATTAAAAATGCTGCAATTGGACTAAACAGGAACACTGCAGGAGTGCCCTGCAGCCCTCTGGGAGGAACCCTCCGTACACCACTTCCAAGAACCATCAGCAAGTTCTTCCCCTCCAGCCCTGAAAGTTGGTCCCTTATCTCGCACTTTTCCCCTCTGTATTCTTGCTATCTTAAGTCTGATCACTGCTATTCCCTCCCCATTCAGTCCTGCCCCACCAGCAGTCTTGGTCAAATAGAAGTGAAATCTTGTGGAGAACTCCAGTTTCACGTTTAATTTTCCTTTTTTTCAGATTGCTGGTCTCCCATTAAATACCTTAAAGCCATCAAAATCACCATCCTGACTTGTGAACTACATAACTTGAACACTTATCTGCAAGCAAGTAACGAGATATACCAAACATAATCTTGTTTCTTCTTCTGAAGATGCTTCTAAAAAACACAAAAAGTCTAAATTCAGTTTAGTGTGTATTTATACATGTAAATATCCTTCCAGACTCCTCAATGGCAGATTTCCTGCCAGCTCTACTCATCTGAAAATAACAGAGGATTATTCTCCTCTATCTTGAAACAGCTTGATGGACTAAAAGGAGGCCTAGAGAGATTTATGTAGCATTTACCACTTTTATTATTTATAGTCTCATAAAAAGCAAATGGAAGAATTAGAGATATACAACTGAAGTTCTCAAGCATTTTATTTTATAACCTAGTGTATAAAACATACAAAAACAAACAAACAAACAAAAAAAATAAAAGAAAAGAAATTAAAAGGAAAAAAAAAAAAGAAAAAAAATCCCAACCAACTGGAAGTGAACTAAAGGAAGATCTCATAATACACATGTTCCAAAAAGCTTTACCTAAGGGCTCAGAAGCAGTAAACATTCAGCCTATTAAAAATGGGATTCAGAACCAATCCTCACACTTGCAGCCTGCAGAGTTATGGATCCAAGGGCCCGGGTTTAGTTGCTGTAAGCAGTGGTGGTTATGAGGGCTGGTTTTTGTTGTTTTGTTTGGAATACATGCAGTTCACTTCCAAGCTCACCATCAACCCTGGCTAGTTGTCATCAGTGAATCGCATGTGTTTGCTTGTCTGTTGAGTCTTCTCCAGTCGCATCCTTTCAGCTTTGGCAATCAACTGCAAGCACGAAAAATGATGTGGAAAATTAGGTATAGTGTTAGGATTTGACCCTACAGTCATGGCTATATTCTATCCCGCTTTCCTCCCAACATAGTTGAAGATATCGAAATTGCAATTTCAAAATCTTAAAATACAGCCTTATACAGGAAGTTAAAGAACTCTATCCTTTTATTAGATTAATTTTGCTATTGATGTAGGAAAAACAAGGTTAAACCACGAAAAAAAGAGAAAAAAATGCTTTATGAATATTGTGGAATTTTAAATAGGAAAAATCCCCACATATCCCCAAGCATACCACAGAAACTCCACATGAATCCACTCAAGAAAAACCACAGAAGCACAGAAAAACTGCACCCGGAGACCACAAAAAAACCACACAAAATACCCTCACAAACCCCACACATGAACAAATACACAAACACACTGAAAACACACACCAAATCCACATACCACAAAAAAAACCCAAACCCAGGCAAAAACATCCACACTGAAACCACAAACTTACATAAGAACATGCACAGAAACCACAAAACCCCTAAAACCCACACAAGAACGTAAAAAACCACAAACTCCCCTTAACGCCACAAGACTGCGCACAAAAACACACACACAAACCCCCAAACCCACAAATCAACACAAGAATACGCACACAAAGGCTCGTGGAGAAACACCACAAACCAACACAACACCACACCTAAAGGCACATAAAAACCCCACAGATCCAACACATGAACACACTCAAAAGCACATACAGAACCCAGAACTCCCCCCTCCAAAACCCACCAGCCTCCCTCAAAATAACAGAAAAAACCCAAACCCACTAAGAAACATCAAAACCAACCCCTGAAAATATGCAATCTGCCAAAAAAGACCCAAATGAGAAAAATTGCCAAAACTCCCCCCAGCCTCTCAAAGCAACCCCAAAGGCCCAGTACATGAAGACAACTAAAAGTACACATAAAACCCCCAAATCCCACAAAAACCAACAGTCAAAGGCATGTATAGAATCCACAAAACCCGTCACAATATACACAAAACCACACACACAGGAACCACAAACCAACACAAGAAGCCACACAAAAATGCACATAGCACAAAAATCCCAAACAAACAAACAACAAGAAAAACCAACCAAACAAAAAACCCACAACCCACAAAAGAAAACCATCACCCCCTCACAAAACAGAAAAACGCCAAAACAACAACAAAAAACCCAAACAAAAACCCACAGCAACTCTCTGCTGGGGACTATTCAACCTTATTAGCTGGGGTTATGAGGAAGGATCACTTGCACTCCAGCAAGTCCAGTGTACCAGATTTGAACAATTTCACATACAAATCAAATTATTTATTACTTCTGCACACGACCGAGTCCTGCACATAGCATGGAGGTGCACATTGTGCTGCTGCACTCACTGTGGCAAGCAAGATATGAGGCTTTCCCAACCAGTTTCCAGCAGTAAAACTGACCTAAAGATGGATAACTTTTATTCTCTGGTGCCTAAAAAAACCCAGTTTGAATCAGTTCAACCCTAAGAGGAAGCAGAGTACAGTGGTTTATTCCTTCAGCATATGGGATGCAGAATGACAAACACGGGAAGGGAAGCTCTAAGATATGAGCTGCCCAGTTCATATTGCTGAGTGTTTCCATTCCAGGGCCCCTGAATTGGCAAGAGGCCTCAAGGACTTCCATTTCTAGCTCATCAATCCAGTACCAGCACCTAGGTGTAAGCACACCGCTACTCCTGAATCCAAACGGGGATCCAGCCATTCCATAGACAGCAGGGTCACAGTACCAGGGAAGGGTGTTCTGGAGTGGGAGCTGTCCCACGGGCTCGCAGTCAGGGAGCTGCCCAGGCTTGCAAGGACACAGCCCCCGAGCCCCAGGCATCATCACGAGAGTGGGCTGTGCCCAGACATTCCCACCGTCCTCCTTTTCCACTGCCAATTATTCCGCCCTTCACAAACACTCAATTCTCACTGCCTTGGCAAATGCCTTTCACTTCTACCACCCCTCCCACCCTCCTAAACTTCCTCCTTTCCCCTGTGGAAGGGGGTCCAAGGTGCAAATGAGGTTCAGCAGCACCTCCCCCCAGGAGATGAGGATCCAAGCGGGAAACTTGCAGGCACTCAAGCCTTGGCAATGGGCAAGACCAATGGGTCTGAAGTTGAAGGCTACAGACTGATGAATTGCTTTAGGTCTGAATAAAGTGGCACTGCCCTAAAAAGCAGTTCTGGCTGGGAGTTTTCCATCTGTATCAGAAAATCAGGGACGTGGTTTTATCAGGCAGTTGAACAGACAAAAGGGAAGATGGATTGGGCAGGGGTGGCAGAGAGGTGACAATCTACCGGGGCTGGTGGAAAGACACTGGACACTTTTTTCACTCCAAAGGATGGCCAGGCCTTTTCTGAGGAATTTTGGGATATCCTAACTCTTTTGGACACCTGGTTTATCATAGGAACTATCCCAGAAGAAGTAAAATCTCTACCACTTGCTTTGGTTTTGGGCACTGCACCAGCCATCTGCTGCAGTGATCCTTAACCCTTATCCTGAGGAAAGCCCAGTACGCCTGGACTTTTTAGAAAACATGGAAAAGAGGAATCTCAAACTGCCTAAACTCAAACGCTGTGTGCTGCCTGTGATGGGATGCAGTCGATGCATTTCAACAATGATTCGAAAAAAATAGAAGATGCCTTAATTCCAAGCATAAAGCAGCTAAGAGGCTAAAAGCCCCACTTCAAAATCTTGTAAGGGATTTCAAAACGTTATTAACAGAATAGACCTTGACAAGAAAGGCACACTAATGGCACATTTTACTGAAGATGTTTGATTATGAATTATTATATTACTTCTTTTCTACCTCTGAGACCTCCAAAAGAAATCACCTTGGAAGTACTAAGGAAAACTATTCAAATGGGAAAACATTAATGAACAGAAAAATATTTTTTTATTGGCAGTCTATATTTCAGGAATATAGCCTGTCAAAAAGTAAGGAAGGGGTTAAGACTTACTGACTGAAGGGAGGCATTCTTGTTTGGATGTTTTGCTTAACAGGGTTAGCATTTAAATAGAATTCCCGGGCTTTGAAGTTCACACCTTCCCGTGTGGCAAGGTGATGGACAGGGGGAAGGAACAGGAGTTTGCATCCTTGTGCTGCCATTGTTAGGCAGAACCCGGACAGTTTGTATTTGCAAGCCTCGATGAGGTACATTACTGCCCAATTTACACCAGCTAGGTCAACAAATACCAATCTTCAAAAGATGAAGAAGAGAAACTTGAGAGCAAGGGGGGCTTCTACAGTCAAAGTCAAAGGTCCCACTGGCACGTTTGGTTTAAAAAAGTAAAAGTACATTAAAAAAAAACAAACCTGGCAGCAACCAGAAAAATGTTCTAAAGCTGTAGTTTTCAAATTCCCTTCCTGCTTATATTTAACAATAATGGCTCGAATAAATGCCATTTTTAGGCTCTTAAGAAAATTAAATTAGACCTTTGGGCAAATTCTTTATGCACACCTTTGTTTAAAAAAACTCCACTTATTTGTCTGCAGGATCTCTGAAAGAACATTCACACAAACAGGATAAAAGACATGCAAAATATGCCTTGCACAAGATAAGGTTTTGACCTGTACGACTGCTGCTCCTTTAGGTCAACGAAATATTTATTTTCCATTTTATATGGGACAATATTTTTTTCCTAGCGTCCAGGAAACAAAGAGTCTCCAAAGTCAACAACAAATAATTAAGGTCAGATGATTCTGAAGTTTTGCAAGCCACAGCAAAAAAAAATTCAGGCTAAAGCCAACTCAGAAACCTTATCTAGAGTGTGTGTGAAGCAAACCTGGCAATAAAATGTCTGTGAAATACTCTCTGGCTCCTCTCTGTCAAGTCAGGGATCTGACTGGCTTAATCGAGGAACACTGGGGCTGGAGTAGAGGCTGCAGCCTGCAAGTTCATTGCAACACTCCCTCAAAGCTGCAGTCCGACAGGCACAGTGAAGACTGCAATTTCCCAGTTTGGAACTGGAAGCTCTACAACTATGGATGCTTGCAGCAGCACCCAGATTTGGCTGGGTCAGAGCGGTCACTCTGGTGGTGCACAGGCTCCCGACCACTCTGGGAACACAGCAGCATCCGCCACAGCACAGATAAAACTGTGTTAATTGTGAGGGAAATGAGATTCATTCTCAAGAAAATTATTTTCTGGGTCATACTAGAGATTTAAGAGTGTAGCACTAGACTTGATTTCACTAGAGCACATCAAGACTACTTAGCTTATTAATGAGCTCATCCAGACAGGGTTTCAAAAGAAATCCAGCTTACAAATTAAGTTCACGCCTTCAGTCATGGACTTAACTTTCTCCAATCGTCCCTGTAACGACAAGCCTTGAACTTGACAACTGGAGCAGGACAGCCACACTCTTTACTTTGTGGCTGTAAAACCCTGCTGCCAAGTCAGTAGGAAGTGATTTAACAGAATTAAATACACAGAGTACCAAAACACGTGGAGCACTGTCATAGTACCAAAACACGTGGAACACTGTCATGTTTTCAACCGTGGCTGTAGAGGAAAAAGCTGTGATTTGCAGGTTACCTTCTCAGTGCCCCGCTTCTTTTCTCGAGGCTGGTTCAGCTTAGCTTGTCTGTCCACCAAAATCTTCTGCCAGTAACGCTGTTCATGGTCACCTTGGGGGAAAATTGACATGGAGGAATGTCAATAAATGTAGCCACGAGAAGTGGATGAAATCTTTTCTAAGGTAAACACTGATGAAAATACCTGTAAGGGAAACCCAACAAGTACTTCCCTGGTAGTCTTACATTTCCTATCCACAGAAGCCATCCAGAATTGCTCACTACCTGTCATCAGCAAAAAGAGCTGAGTTTTAGCTGAAGTTTCACCACAGCATAGCAGACCCCTTTGATTTACTGATGTAGTCAACCTCTGACACATTCTAAACAACTACCTAACAGGAGAAAAAAAAAAAAGTAATCACTGTAAGAACACTGGGACTATTTAGTTTCATCGAAACCATTGCCTAGGGACTTTACAAGCTGTCAGAAATATTTGAACATGGGCAGCAATACAAAAGCAAAAAAAATCTGCAGCTTTTCTCAGCAGCTGCTTTGCAGGGAAGCAGCAGTTTGACACTGTTCCTTCTGGTTTGTGATGTAATTATCACAATGGGAATTCTGTGATATCATTTTGCACCGTCTCAGGGTTCATCTTTAGCCACAAGGAAGTTTCTGAAGGATCTCACAACAGATTCCTGCAAAAGTCAACATCTAAACATGATCACAGATGCTTACCATCTTGCCAGATGCCAAGCTGAAGATACTTAAAGTCAAATCCTGAAAGGAGTAAAATACTACTGGGAATTATTTAGTCCCTGCTGTAGACAGCATTAAAGATTCTTTCCTTTTCATCTCTCACCTTCTGCCACCAAGAAAAACAAAAATGCTTACTGTGTGAGTCCCTTGTGCATTCCTGGAAAGCTTTTCCATTCTCATTTCAATGAGCCAGTTAGAAAAAAATTAAATCTTAAGACTATGAATGGAACGCTCCTACAAGGTAGTACTTACTCCTAATCTCCTACTACACTCTTATGTAAGGATACAAAACCAGAGACAGACACAGATCACACAGCTGTAGAACACAAAATTTGAGGTTATTTCTGGATCTCTGAAACACAGGGCACACAGGAGACAAGTCTATCTCCAAATGACATTAGCAGCACTCACTGAGTCTCAAACTTCAATTAACTTTGATACGATCATGAAGGTTAATGCTTCCATCAAATCTTCTCCTCCTGCAATCCTTAACTGGCATCTACATCCCTGCACCCACGAGACTGGGTCCTAAATGAGGATTTAGGCAGGACTGGGGTAAAATATTTAAATACAGATGAGCCAATCTCATATTGATTGTCTAATCTGTTTCCCCCCATATTTACAATTTTTGGTGCCTCTCTCAAATACAAAAGTTTTCTGAATACACCAAGTTTGACAGACTTCCTCTGTTTTCTATCCCTCAGTCCCACAAAGAGGCTTCTCCACACTTGGCAAATTAATCCAGTCTAATACAAGATACAAATTTAGAACAGCACGGTAATTTCAGAAAGAAATAACACACATTAAAACGAAGTTGAAAAGTAGAGCCCTATGGAACTCTTCTTATTCTGGCCTAAATTATTCAACTCCCTGAAAAATAAAGATCCATTAGTATGTAAGTGCTCAACCCACTTTAAGTGTATCCATGCTGTTAGGTTCTTGCCATGCCATTTCACACATATGCTCAGTATTTTCAAGGAAGCCTTCATTTAAAATTCTTTTGCATTATCAGAATGTTCTATTCAGAAAGCTGAAACGTGAATTAAGTTCTATACTCCTTAGCCTCTGAAAGTGAGGCAAATCCATCTAAAAAGAACAGAAATAAATGTATAATAGCAAGCAAAATCATCATTTTTCTCTGAATGGTGGCATAAAATCCCTTTTAGTTTTATCACATTCACAGTAATTGCAAAATGAGAAGACTCTCAGAAAAAAAACCCAACTAAACATGCAATCTTTTTCTCCTGAAATATCTAAATATATTCATAAATTCCCCGGGAACGATCCCTTTCACAGTAATTAGGGCTTCTCCTGTACTTCCAAAAAAAAAGAAGTCTTACCAGTGAGAACTTCGAATTTCCAGTTGTTTTTGATCTGTATTTCTTTGTACGATTTCATGACAGCCTGTGCATCCTCAGGAGTCTTAAAACGGACGTGACACTCGGTGTCTCCCTCCAGCATGTCAACATAAGCCACCTCAGCCAGCACTGCCAGAGCATCCTGCCAGAACATGAGACAACACACACCATAAATCAGCCTTCAAAAAGAGAACTTAAAAAGAGTGACTTTTGACCATTCCATTTGGAGGTCATTAACATTTTCAAAAAGGTCATGAAGTAGGAGGCAGTAACTGAACTTTGTAATTTAATCGATCAATCTCTTGTCAAAGAGTCTTGAATTAACATTTTTTCCTAAGAAGGTTATAACTGAATTCTGATTTATAAGCCTGCAACATCTACTCATCTATCTCTCATCCTGCCCTCCCATTAACAATTTAAAGCAGTAATTCCTGGAAATGTTATGGTATCATTTTACTAATGGAGCACCACTCATTTATTTCAACACTGTATCTGATTTTTTTCAAAAGTAAAAACTGTGTACCACAACGTTGATAGCTCTCAGCCTAACAGAAAAATATCAAACTTGATTCTACACATTAAATGTATAAAAGCAAGCTCATGCATGGCAGATTGTTTGAGAATGGAGCAGTAGTAAAACAACTCTATCTTTATGAAGTGACCTCTGCCTGAAAATTTTCACTGAAAGCTGAAGGGAGAAGAGTCACAAATGCTTTTGCAGATTAAATACTTCACTTGTAATTCCTGCTGTTAGGGAAATTAAGTAGGACCACACATTCCTAGTCAATTTTGTTCACAGCAGGAAGCTCAAGTAAGATGCTTCTATTCAGGAATCACACACTGCTTTTTAACCCTCCACTACCAAGGGCAGCCTTAAAACAAAACAAAAATTAAGTGGCAACACTGTTAAGATCATTTGAGAGCCAACAAAAGCTACCTTCCAGCCTTACTCTGTTATCCCAAAGTCATCATTTCATGGAAAACTAAAACAAACCAAAGAGTTTGCTGGAGCTGGCANAGAGGTCCTCAAAGGTTACAGGCACAACTTGTACCACATTCTCTCTCTCTGTCTCCAGCACTCAGACAGCTGCCTTCAAACACACCGAGAAAGATTAGGCTGATTAAGCTGAAACCCCACCACCAGTGAGATGAGGGTTTTCAGCGAGAGAGTCTCTCAAGTTGCTTTGGTTCATGGACACACCAAGCCTCACACACTTGCAAGCAGCCGGCGACTCGAAATGGCCTCCCTAGTTACAAATGTTTGATAAACAGGATCAGAACTCGAATTTTAAACCATTCCCTCATTGTCCTGAGTGGGCTGGGTATGTGCACCAACCTGAGCTGAAGTTGTTCAAATTCTTTCCAGCTGTTTCTTATCCTGAAGTGCAATTCAGGAAAGAAAAAAT
>VYZR01004019.1:0-20194 GCA_013400675.1 Oxylabes madagascariensis | reverse complement strand
AAAAAAAAAAGCCCCGCGGCGGCGCCCGCGCGTGCGCGGCGGCGGCGGGGGCGCGCCCGGCTCTGGGCGCACGTGACTTCCTCCTCGCGGGGCGTCGCGGCGTCGTGACGTCACGGGGGCGCCACGGCGGGAAGTTCGGAAAGGCGGCGACTGCTGCTGCCGTGATCCCGATCTCGGTCCCGGTCCCGATCCCGATCCCGATCCCGATCCCGATCGCGATCGCGATCCCGGAGCCGCTGGGTAGGATCGGAGTGTCTGCCCGATCCCCGGGGAGTGGCAGGGGGCTGGTGTCGCTGTCTCTCGGGGCATCCCCCTGGGAGGCGGCGCTGGCGCTGAAGGGAACGCCGGTGGCCGGAGGGCTGGGAAAGGGCTGTGTGGAGGCAGCGGGTTTGACGGCGGCGGGTCCGTGTGCTCGGAGCGTCCCACTGCCCGTGGCGTGCATTCCCTCGGGAGTCATCCTCAGGGTTCGCATTGATCCAGCTGCTCCAATAACTTAAGGAATAACTCTCTCCTAAAAGGCGTGTCCAAGGATTTTCACCTTATGAAGCGCCCAAGGAGGCGGCAACTATAAGAAAGAGCGCGAATCTTTCCCATTTTCGTCATATAAACTGTTTCTCACCAATCCAAAGAGTATATAAAAATTTATTTTGAAATATCTCGCGGCCTGACTTCAAATATGCAAAGAGGTTTGGCTTTGCGGGGAGCTGGTTTGGAGAGTCGGTTATTTTTTTGCATGAGCTAAACATGCATGACCGACTCCAGACCGGTGACAAAATCATTCCGGTAACGGCTTCTCTGGTATTTTAGTGGGGTTGTTGGGTGTTTTTTGTGTTTGTTTGTTGTTTTGTTTTGTTTTTTTGTTGTTGGTTCTGGTTTTTTGGTTTGGTTTGGCTTGTTTGTTTGTTTTTTCCCTGTAAGTAAACTTTTGGGTTTTTAATTAGAGTAATTCTGAATAAGAGTATTCAGAGTTGCCAGCCATTAGTTTAAATGAATAATTCATCTAAAGGCTGGAAAATATCTTAACATCTATTTTAAAAAAGATTTTTTGGGTTTTTTTTACCAGCAGTCTGTTAGACTGTTTTTGAGGTTTCTCTTTAAAATGCTCACAGCAGCTCCACTCCACTGGTTTGATACTATCTTGCATCTAATTCTTCTCTTTTGCAGGGAAAAAATAACTATTGTCCACACTTTTCCTTCACAGCTCTGGTGCATCGTGACCATTTCCCTGTCTCTCAGGCTATGGGAAGATGTGGATATTTGTGAAATAAGCTGTTGGATGACTGTGTTGTCAAAGCAATGGCCTCCCAAGAATTTACTGTGAGTGATTTTTAACACTGTGCAATTAAGTAGGAATAAGTTTAAAGATGGTAGCTGCTGAAANAAAAAAAAAAGCCCCGCGGCGGCGCCCGCGCGTGCGCGGCGGCGGCGGGGGCGCGCCCGGCTCTGGGCGCACGTGACTTCCTCCTCGCGGGGCGTCGCGGCGTCGTGACGTCACGGGGGCGCCACGGCGGGAAGTTCGGAAAGGCGGCGACTGCTGCTGCCGTGATCCCGATCTCGGTCCCGGTCCCGATCCCGATCCCGATCCCGATCCCGATCGCGATCGCGATCCCGGAGCCGCTGGGTAGGATCGGAGTGTCTGCCCGATCCCCGGGGAGTGGCAGGGGGCTGGTGTCGCTGTCTCTCGGGGCATCCCCCTGGGAGGCGGCGCTGGCGCTGAAGGGAACGCCGGTGGCCGGAGGGCTGGGAAAGGGCTGTGTGGAGGCAGCGGGTTTGACGGCGGCGGGTCCGTGTGCTCGGAGCGTCCCACTGCCCGTGGCGTGCATTCCCTCGGGAGTCATCCTCAGGGTTCGCATTGATCCAGCTGCTCCAATAACTTAAGGAATAACTCTCTCCTAAAAGGCGTGTCCAAGGATTTTCACCTTATGAAGCGCCCAAGGAGGCGGCAACTATAAGAAAGAGCGCGAATCTTTCCCATTTTCGTCATATAAACTGTTTCTCACCAATCCAAAGAGTATATAAAAATTTATTTTGAAATATCTCGCGGCCTGACTTCAAATATGCAAAGAGGTTTGGCTTTGCGGGGAGCTGGTTTGGAGAGTCGGTTATTTTTTTGCATGAGCTAAACATGCATGACCGACTCCAGACCGGTGACAAAATCATTCCGGTAACGGCTTCTCTGGTATTTTAGTGGGGTTGTTGGGTGTTTTTTGTGTTTGTTTGTTGTTTTGTTTTGTTTTTTTGTTGTTGGTTCTGGTTTTTTGGTTTGGTTTGGCTTGTTTGTTTGTTTTTTCCCTGTAAGTAAACTTTTGGGTTTTTAATTAGAGTAATTCTGAATAAGAGTATTCAGAGTTGCCAGCCATTAGTTTAAATGAATAATTCATCTAAAGGCTGGAAAATATCTTAACATCTATTTTAAAAAAGATTTTTTGGGTTTTTTTTACCAGCAGTCTGTTAGACTGTTTTTGAGGTTTCTCTTTAAAATGCTCACAGCAGCTCCACTCCACTGGTTTGATACTATCTTGCATCTAATTCTTCTCTTTTGCAGGGAAAAAATAACTATTGTCCACACTTTTCCTTCACAGCTCTGGTGCATCGTGACCATTTCCCTGTCTCTCAGGCTATGGGAAGATGTGGATATTTGTGAAATAAGCTGTTGGATGACTGTGTTGTCAAAGCAATGGCCTCCCAAGAATTTACTGTGAGTGATTTTTAACACTGTGCAATTAAGTAGGAATAAGTTTAAAGATGGTAGCTGCTGAAATATTTGAACGTTTTCTTACTTCTTATTTTTTCAATATTTTACATATTTAAAACAGGTGTTATACACTCATCAAAAGATGAAAAAATCAAAAACGTGGCAAGATGGAATTCTGAGGGTTAGAACTGGCAGAAATCAGGTGAAAATTGAGATTTAACACTTGGATTTAAAATCATCTGCTACTGCCGGTGGCAGTCTAGTTGATTTGTGAAATAACTGGTTATTTAAAATCTTATTTTTATATTACAGGCTACCTTGTTTGATGATAAAGGACAATGTCTGGAGAGTATTTTTATAAAATCTCAGGTATATTTTGTTCAGAGTTGTTATTTTTATATCTGACTGTAGTTTCTTTCAGGCAGCATTTCAAACAGTTGTTTGGTAGCCAAAACAGTATTTTTTCTTCTTGTTGATATAATACTTTGCTACAGTGCAAATAATGGAAAGGGAAAACAGCTTCTACTTATTAATAAATATTACTATTTGTCCGGAAGGTATCATGGAATTTTCTTCCTTTCTGGTAAAAGCAGCATATTACAGTGATATATGAAATAATCATTGAAGCTAAGTGCTAATGCTTTTTAGAATATATGTATAAATAAAAGCATTATATGGTATCTGTGATATAGCAGGTGTAAGTACCTGGATTTTTTACATGTAAGTACTTAAAAGACTATATTTATTTAAAATACAGCTATATAATATTGTTTCTTATTTAGTATTGTTATCTACACACTGCTGCTCTCTCTTTTCCAGGTGACTCCTGGAGATGATTTCGAAAGTGAACGATATTTAATCACAGTTGAAGCAGTCAAAGTGAGTGCAAAGCCCTCTGAAGACCAGCCAAAGAAAGCAGAAACTCCAGCAGTGGATAGAAATGGTGTAAAACTTGGTCTTCTACCCCCAAGACATCTCCCTGTCGGCCTGAAAAGGAAGGTTACGGTGTGTTTTTGTTCCAAATTTTTATGTCTTATGATTACATGTGTTATAAGACACAAGGGACACGTATTTTCATGAATGGTAAATATGATAATAAATCACAAGGGCTTGAGGTTGTTTCTATGCACCTGTGGAATCCTCATGTGGATTTGAGCAGAATATATTTTCAGGCCATTCGATCAAAATGTAGTTCATGGAGTGTGCCCAATTTTCAACATTTGATTACAAAACGTGGATTAATTGAAAGTTTCTCTCCTAGGGGTTCCAAGGGCCACGCCAAGTTGAGAAGAAAATACCAGCCATGGAAGATGAAGAAAAACCAACAGTGTTGCCTGTATCTAAGGAGTGCCAAGGGAGTTTTCCATCCCAGTTTTATATCAGCTCTCCGTTATTTTCTACAATTCGCAAGAAGGATGCAGAAACAAATCCCTCTGTGGGCTGTCAGGAAGAGGGATATAGGTACAACAGCAGAGAACAAATGTCTGTGTCCTCACTGCTTTCAGCTCCCTTTCGTGACAGCTGTGAGGAGACAGAGAAGCAAAACTCCAATCAGTTTGTTGTGAAGCCAGAATCTCCTCTCCTTACTGGGCACACTGGTCCTGGGGCAGTGTCCCACAACATCAGGAGCACAGCACAGATAATTGCTCTTCTAAAATCTAAACCAGCACAAGGACACAGAGAGCAAGCATCTGGAGTCACAGGTTGTCTTTCCAGGCTTCAGGCAGCAGAAAATGCAGGTTTATGTGACAAAAAAAGCCCCGTCCTACCCCCTTTTTCAGACGACCCTGACAAAGGACTCGTTCCAGATACTCAGCATCTGCCTTTTATGCAAGGAACTGTAAAGAATAAAAAGGACTGGAATGCTCAATTGCTTTTGAACTCAGCTGAACGGCCTTTTGGTGAAGAAGTCACAGAACAGAGACAAGACAAAAAGGTAAATAATTTAAGTCAAGATTTACAAGATCACTGCAACACAAATAGTTACTTCCTACCCGAGTCCACTGTAAGTAGAATGAGTGACAGTGAGTTTGTCCCATCCTCAGGTGACATTTCATGTTCAGCAAGTCCAACTACCTTTGAAAACAATCCTTTTGGATACAGGGAGCATTCAGGGACTGACAGTCTTAGGGAGAATTTCTTTGTGAAGATGCAGAATGAGCTTCATCCAAGACAAAATTCAGAGGGAGTATCTAGTGACCCAGAGCTCTCTGGGGATGTGACATTGACTGAAGCTGGAATTGTGAAGGAGGAGTTCAGTTTGCAGGGCACAGACTGCAGTCCTGGTGGGGAACTGATGGAGATTAACTTTAACCTAATGGAGACTTTTGATTTTAATGACATAGACAATGAAGAGGTGTGTGAAAGAGAAGGGAAGGAATTCTCTGAGGGAAACACGCCTTCATGGAGCCCAGGTTGCTTACAGGGAGAAGGTGTAGCACAAGATACTACCTTGAGGCCTCATTTGAAGCCTCATTCTTGCTGTGAAGTAGAGACACACAGCAAAAATGAAGTCAAATGTTCAAATTTTGATGGAGAGGGAGGTACACCAGCCCAGCTTTGTGACAGTGATGCCAGGAGAACTGCAGAAGATGCTGCAAACCAGAGCAGAACCAAAGTGGAACTTTTAGGTGATGGATGCAACATGAAAGACATCAATGAGAGCCAATCAAGTTTTGAAGCCACAAATAAAGAGGAGGATCTGGATGGCTGTGCAGCACTCACCGTTCAGGGCACATCCTGGGTAAAAATCCAGCACCCTGATCCCTTGCCTGGTGACACCAATGTTAATGAATGTCACCCTGAAACCAGGGTGTTTGAGGCAACTGGAAGTCTTCCAGGTATCTCCCCCAGCAGAATAATTTCTGCCATGGACAAAAAGATCAAGGAAGGAGTTACACAGCTTGGATGCGTGAAATCCCCAGATGTTGGCTCAGAGCACTTCTGGGGTACTAAGAGCAATGACACTAAACCAGGCAGCCCTCTGCTGGTTTTGTCACAAAGATCAGATCCTTTAGGAACAGGTTATTCATCTCCAGAGGAAACAGCAGTAGGAGAAACTGCCTTGGAAAATGCAGGGAGCATAACTGCTTCTCCCAAAGCCTGCAAAGGAGAAACAATGGGGGTGGATTGCCTGAAAGGCACAGCAGTGGCTGAGAATTCCTCAGGAGTCCCTGATTTGGTGAATGATATCACTCTTCTGAGAGCTTTGACTCAGCATAGCACAGCGTTAGAGAGCTTGCAAAAGATGAAGGAAAATGCCACCATGTTCTGTGAAACAGACACTTCTAAGGAGACACCTGAACCCCCTGAGAAGGATGAAGGTTAGGTCAGCTTGTATTTTAAACCGGATTCTGTATGTCTGTACCTGTTTGATTTCTCTCATTTCTCCTCCTATTTAGAAATGCTTCTAGAGTGATGTGTTATGTAGGTTCCCTCGTGCAGTTTTTACTGTTTAAAGCAACATTGTGAGCTCCAAGTCTGTCTTTGGTTGCTCTCATTCAGTTAAATCCTAACTGTGCAACTTGTTGCATGGGTAAGGTTTGCAAGACCGTTAAATATTCAGATGTTTTCATGTAAAAAAGCCTCAGACTATTGACTGTAACTCACTGTGCTTTTCCGTCTCTTGTAGCTGTAAAAGAGTTTACAGAAATGCCTTACTCAGAAAGTTTACAGGCATCTTCCTGTTCATACTTTGACTCTCCTGGCCTTATGGTAACCAATTTTTGACTACATATATTTATCTGTACAAGATAAATTCATTTTCCACCTGGCTCCTAGAATAAAATTCTTGGTTTATGGAGCCATAGAGCTACAAATTGGTTAGAGGCATTGTTTATGAAGCTGGTAATAAATAGAGGATGTCATCTTGACAGTATTCAGGAGGCCTCATGTATGACAAGAAACTTAATGAAAATTGTAGTATTTAGTAATGTTTAATATCCCATTAATATGTCTGATACTTCTCCTTCCCTACCCCATCTTTTACCAACCTTTTTTTTTTTTTCCCCAATATCTTTTTAAATACATGGCTTTCCTTGGAATTTTAGCATTTGGGTTGAAATACAGTGGGAAAACTGTTTGTGTTTGAGAATTCACATTGATTTTTATCCAGTGCTATAAACAGCATTTTTTCTTTTTCAATCCATCTAAAGCTTAAAGCAAGATTTTAGAAATCCTTCCCTTTTTCCTGTTCTGCTTGAAAAGCAAACAGAGTTTCTTATCCTGTCATGGATGGTCATGGATGGTCCTGACTTCTAAGTAAAAAGGCTGTAACTAAAAAGGCTTCCTTTGTACGAATACAAGACATTTCTTAGCCTAAATTTTCATTTTAAATGCTTGTCAAATTGTTGGACTAATCAGGTTTTGATACCTTCCTATGCAGCCCGACTGTGTGGGCAATTTATTACAGAAGACAGAGGCATACATTGTACCAATAGCAGCAGCCCAGAGAGACCCTGAGACATCTGGCTGGCAACCAAAGGTACCATTTCTGTGGAACTGAAGTATAATTAACAGTGTTTCCTGAATTTCAGTTGAATGGTTTGTTAATTGTAATGCATTACACAAAGTCCTAATAAAATTTTAACCAGTTCCTGTAATTTTTAGTACAGTTCACTGCAGGAAGTTTTACGGGAGAGTTTTAAACTTAAATTACATGGAAAAAAAACCCAGATTTTTTTAGTTCTCTTCTGCAGTGTCAACAGATTATTTTTGTTGTATGTGTAAAAAGTACCTGTATTGGCTGTAGATAGTTGCAGAGCAGTTTTTACTTCCTGTTAGTGATAATTCCAATGCATTGTGTAGTCTGTTGCCTTCCAAGGGCACCGAGTGAAAGGATCAGCAGCTAGTGAGGTCACGTTGAGAGCTCCATGCTCCCAGCTAGGATGGCAGCAGCACCCAGAGAACAAAGACTTTGCAGCTGAGACATTTTTCTCACCCCTCTTTTCAAGGAATTATGACCTTTATGACTTCAGACAGGTAAAACATTTTTTTGTTCAGTTATCCTTACTAACCTTAGTGCAAAAAAGTATCCTGTCAGTTTAGGATAGAAAATAGTTCATTTTTAAATTGCTACAATCATATTGAAATCAATTGTTTTTACTTACCATTGTCATAGAACTTCGTAATGTGTGAGTTGTTTTTTTCTGCTCCTTTGATCAGTTGCACTTTGAAAAAAAGAAGATAAACAGTTTTA
Source organism: Oxylabes madagascariensis (assembly GCA_013400675.1). NCBI lineage: Eukaryota > Metazoa > Chordata > Aves > Passeriformes > Timaliidae > Oxylabes > Oxylabes madagascariensis. The sequence goes on along the minus strand of VYZR01004019.1, from coordinate 12,302 downwards.
ATTTTCTATCAAGTTTTTGCTTACGCTGTTTTTAAAATAAAGCCTCCAGGTTCCAGGAGCCTTCATAAGGATGATGTTGACCTTATCAGAGAAGGGAATTTTCAAATGAAGCCTGATGTCATTGAAGAGCCAGGAATAAATCAGTCCCGTAAGTGAAAGTACAAGGAGAAGGGCAGTGATTGACCTCAAAATTTCTGCATGACTTCAGTACTTCATGTGTTTTTCCTAGTGCTGGCACTGGATGTGTGTTCTGAAATGCCACCATGGATAATGTCACACTCACCCTCTGACCTGAGACAAGCACGGTGGACTGCCTGGAACCCTGCCTGCAAGGTGGGGATTGACTGTCTCTTGCAGATATTTTTGGCTTTATTTCCTGTGTGTTCGTGACAATTCCTTATTTTTGAAGCTGTTTCATTTGAATTCTGAGAGGCATTTCAGTTGTTTAGAATGATGAGAGAGAGATTACTGATAAAAGAGCTGTAATCAGTTTTCCAGTCGTTCACCTGCCATGTTAATTCTTCACCTGTAGATTTCATCGGAACCAACTTCCCCACTTGATCCAGACTCTACAATTTCTCCACCTTGGGGAAATGAGGAGACTGTTGGAGACATCCAGGAGCCCCTGACACATGGGATCTTTCCAAGTGAACCAGAACTCCCAGATTTTTTTTTCAGTAAGAATTGACAGTTTTGTACTGGCACCTTACAGTGTTTTAGCTGAAAAATCTCTGAGGATTCTTGAAGCACAATGAATTGGGCTATCATAGGCAGTTACTCTGCCAATTATATTCTCCTGAAAAGAGACTTTAGTAGAGGGAATTCTGTTTTATAAAGAAAAATCAGCTTCTAGTTTGGGTAAAAAGGCTGTAAGCTAAGCTTCTAAATGATACCTATGTTTCTATTTACCTGCTTTTAGTTTTCTTCCATATTCAGCTGTCCTCTGACTCTCTCCCATTTGATACCTATCAATTATCATTATTGATAATTAATTTAGTCAAAAGGATGCTTTCTGGCACTAAGAGCTTATTTATCTGCATTGTTTAATATTAATTCATAGGTTTGTAGGCTATCTTTTGAAAAAAGCAGCAAATGTTCAGCTGGGTGTTTTCTAGTTGGCAGCTGTCAGTGACATCAGGTTAATGACCTCCAAAACACAACCATGTTTAAAAAATGGTCTTTTTATACAAGCAGAGTGGCTGCATAATATGTTCTGAATATGGGGATTTCAAAGAATTAAAACTAATTAAAAGAATCACTCAAAATCCATTGTTTAGTGTAATACTGCGCAGGAACAATCCAGAGAGCTTCCCAATTAGAAGACAGGATGTAAAAGGAAGCACTTAGAATTCCTTCCTTTTTGTACATCTGAAGTGCCATACCTAGATGCTGCAAGTTGGTTGTAAGCTGTATTTGCCCCACAGCCCGGGAGAAATCCAGCTATCCAGAGGAATGCAGCCTCCCAGGATTCAAGGCCATGATGACAACACGAACTCCATTTGTCACTCTTCCTGCCACCGACAAGATTCCTGACATGTTTTACCCCAGTGAGAGCAAGGAGGTCCAGCAATCTTTGTGCTCTTCAGGAAACAATTTGTGCAGCGAGTCAGTGGCATTTCCTAGGAGTGCTCCTGGCCCCGAGGACAGGAATTGTGAAACCTCTGTGTTTGGGGAGTACACGGAAGATGGACAAAGGGGATCTGTGCCACCAGTGCTCCCTAATGTGCCTTCCCAACACAGACAAAGCAAGTGGCTGAAGTATCAAAGCAGTGCTCAGTGTGATTTGATCCCTGAAAACAGTGCTGACGGGGAAGAGAATGATGACATCTGTGCCCAGAGCATCCTCGGAATGCTGCCGGGTGGCCCAGGAGAGGGGAGAGCCTTGGATCCAAGTGCTCCCAGGTCTGCACCGCTGCTGCCAGCCAGGAGCTCGCCTGGGGAACGCTCCAGGGCTGCAAACACCAGCCACCCAGGTCTGGTTTCAGAGGGGAAGGTACTTTCCCTGCACTTAAGGCAGACACCTTTGGCTGCAGCCACACAAAAGGTGTTGAGTCACCTGAGCTGCCACGCCAGAACAGGAGACAGCCAGGTGTGTAACTGTTCAAGCAAACACGACACAAACACATTTCTCTGGCCAAAGGGATTGCATTTATCTGATTTCCTGCAAGATATTATCAGTATGATTGGATTAAATGTTTCTACGGGTGTAGTGACACAAACAAATATATATTTTTAAGTGCCGTGACTAATCCTTTGTAAAGGTAATTCCTTGGCACACACGGTGCCAGATTTAGATTTTTAATCTGAATGTTCATGGCAGGGAAGATAAAAGCTGCTGGGCTGTTTTGACATCTGTAATTGGTAAGAAACTGTGTGCACAAAGGGTTTTTCTTAATTGTGGTATCGGCCTCATTTTAATGAACACCTATTTTTGCTTCAAGGCATAGTCTTTGACTTCAAAATATTATAAATTCCTTCTGGTTTAGTTGTGTAAAACTCAAGTTATGGCACTGAATAAGTACCTAAAAATTTAGCACAGGTGTTTGTGACCAGTAGACAAGTGGAGTAAATTGGGGGAAAACACCAAACCAACCACAAGTCAAGTTTTTAAAGTTATTAAATGGTTTTGAGAGTTGAAGAAAATGATAACTCTTTATTTTTTATTTTTTTATTTTTTTTTTTTTTTTAAGTTTTTTGGTTCTTTGAAACTGTCCAGTACAGTATTTTTGTGAAGTAGAGGTGAGGAAATAACTAATATATTTCATATATACACTGGTATACCCATGGTGTGTGTTTTCATGCATACATATATATTTTAAATCCATATATACTACACTTAAAAAGCTTATGAAGACAGTTGTAATTNNNATAAAAAAAAAGTGTGTTTGATTTTTTTTTTTTTTTTTTTGTGTTGAAGGAGGGGGGGGGGGGGGGGGGGGTGCTCCTTCCCCATGCCGAGTTCTGAAAAACATGATTTTGAACTACATAATTTACTCTATGGCCTTTGGAAGTATTATCTGTGTTATTATAAATGCAGGCTGTTTGGCAAGGGGCAAATTTTAACCTCATGGTGCATCCTAACTGGCAGCCCAAGCTCTGGGGAAATGTATGTTTACAAATCTGCAAAATTTGTCTAATTCAAGGTCTTACAGTTTTTAATGCTTTTTTTTTCCTGTGTCTTTTTAGGACATAACAATTTCTGAGTTGTCTTTTCCTCCTGTGGATAAAGTGAAACATGCCAATCTTCCAAAAAGAAAGGTTTCCATCCCAGCTGTGTTTCAGTCTCACACTCACTACAAACAGGTTTTTAAAGCTGCTCTGACAGGTAAGGCTCTGCTCTGTGAAATACTGTCATTTTAAACATTGCCTGTTAAAACAACAGGGTGCATTTGATTTTTTTATATATATACTGAAATATATTCAGTCTATACCCAAAATTGCAAAGACAAACCAAAAAGACAGTACACTTCCGTTCAACTATGTAACCTCAGGGCTGTTTTCCAGTCTTAAGATTCCTAAGCCTATTTTGCAGGTCACGTGGGTTCTTTTAGGACTCGGATAAAACATTTTGAGTTGGGATGGAAATCTTCCAATGAAAATACATTTGTTTGAATGTTGTATACCTGTGTAAGCATTTTAAGGCTGTGCTGATGGTTCTGTTGTTCTCCTCTCCCTACCAAGAGCAATTGAACATAATGCTGTTTGAGCTGGCACAGAGACTGCACAATGCCCTCTCCAAAGTGGATATATCATTTTACACTACAGTGAAAGGTGGGCAAAGCCAGACCCAAGGAAGCTGCGCTCCAGTCTGCAACCACATGCACCCTGCTAAGCTGGCGATGGTTAAAAAAGAAGGTCAAAACAAGGTGCTGTTTATTCCTTGTGTTTTCACACTTTTGGGGTGAATGTATCCATTGCTTTCTCTTTTTTCTTGCTTGTTTTAGTGCTCATGCACCTTTTTCCCCCCTTCCTTCCCTTGCAGGGTCGTTTGTTCTATGCTTGTGATGCCCCAAAAGCTGAGCAGCGTTCCTTTTTCAAGTGGATTGAAGATGTGAACCCCACACAGACAAAATCCAGACCAAGCGCAGTGCTCCATGATACAAAAAGTATTGGGACATACCTCAGGAGTCAAAAGATTGCCATCTATGAGGAATGCCAGCTTTTGGTGAGGTATCCTGAAATGCTGTGCACTTCTCTCAAGTGCTGTGTGAATTCAAGGTTTATAAATATTCCAGTAGCTCAGGATTTCAGCAGGATTTAACATGTTTTCTCTATAGTTAAAGAGTAAAGATTTCTTTCTGTAAAGAAATGCAAGAGCTAAATTAGTGAAGGAAAAATATTTGTAGCAATGATTTTTCTTTTTAGCAAGAATCAAAACTGCTGACCAGCAACTTGATCAATAGCTTAATGTTACAACTGTTGCATTTGAATTATTGTTCATTTAATCTTCAGTAGGCGAATTTGATTTATTCTCTTCAAGATTATAATTTTAATGCCCAAAGTCATCTCAAAGGCTATTCTGTGCTGTTTAACTGTAGAGGAAACAATTTAATTGTGGCTGAATATGAGGGAATTTTCCAGTCGAGACAAATTTATTTAAAACTTGTTGATGTAAGATGATGTAAACCCACTTGGTCCAATCTGTAGAGGCTTCTTATTTTTGATGCTGAATCCAAAATGTGCCAATTGTTTACGTACTTTTTTTTTTTTTTTTTCAATTACAATTTCCCAGGAAAGCCTTTGAAATTCCAGCACAGCGGTACAGTAAGTTCAAGAAATTTATGAATACACCTGCCAGCTTTGATGGTGACTCCAAATCCAAATTATACCTGAAACTAAGCAGAAAGGAGCATTCCTCTCTCTACAGCAAAGGTGAGCACATAACATACATCGCATTTAAAAGGTGGCAGTAGGAGAAGCTTATGAGGACTCTGTATTTTTTTGGGCAGATGACATCTGGGTTGTTTCAAAGACTCTGAACTTTGATCCCATCGATACTTTCATTGCAAGCAGTGCTTTCTTTGGACCATCCTCCAACAATGAAATAGAATTGCTACCACTGAAAGGCTACAGTCCCTCCAACTGGAGATCAAACAGTGAGTTCCACAGCAAATCATTCAGAACTGTGGGAAACAACTAAGGAAAAATCCAGCCAGCAGTGAAGGATGAGTTTAGAGTTTCTCAAATCTTGTACATGATTTAATTCACAGTGTTTCTTTCCTTGTATGTTTGAATATGTAATATGAATACAGTAATTTATGCAATTAAACCTGCAAAGTAGCTGGCAAATTCCAAATGGGTGGGGAAGAAATGAGAATATGAAGAAAGTAGTAAGTTATATAATATGATATACAATGCAAGTTGACTGTCAGAGTGTAAGTAAAAGGAATATGTTTTTACTGTCCTTGAAAAACAAAATACAGGAACCTCAAACAATTCACTAGAAAACTTATATTTATATAAAAAGCCATGTTTCAAGTCTGAGTCTGCAAAAGTTGCTTGGTTTTCCTGTTGAATTGAGTTAAATCTTTGGGGTTGTTTTGTTTTGTAAATGAAGAAGATAAAATCAGTGAATTACTCTTTTGGCATTTTATAATTTAGAATTCGTTTATTTACCTGATTTTAAATTTCTGCTCATTTAATTTCTTTCTCATTTTGTTTTTCTGTGGCCTTTGCAGTGTGTGTTCACGCCTTGCTGGTTTGCAATGCCAGTGGTGAGCTGGCATCCTTAAGGAACATGGAGGAGCACTTCAATCCATCCACGTTACCACTAATCCCATATCTCCTGAAAATGTGAGTTACTGTTCTGTGATACTGTGAGCAGGTCATAAAACAGCAGAAGTCCAGCGTAGGAATATCAGAACCAGGAGATACAAATTATATCATATCATGACTTTTGGCTATTTTTTGTTTTCTTAGGAATTTTAATTCTGAAAATGCTACGAAAAGAGTCAACAAAAGGAAATTTACTCCACCTGCCATGAGCCTGAAATGCTCAATGACGTCTGGCCCTGTGAGCTCTGAAGTGGCAATGGGAGTGGCTGAAGAGATGATCCAAAGGTTCTCCCTGAACCCAGACCAAGCAGCATCACTGATTCACGTAGCCCAGATGATGACCTCCTGTGAAAACCCCAAACCTGGGGAAGAACATCAGAGCTTCCCCATCACGATCATACGTGGTACACAGCCAAGAAATGTGACATTTGCTACTATTGTGTCTTTGCAAAAGTGTTGAATAATTTGAAATGCCATTAATATGAAATGCCAGAATCAGCCCCTCTGATAATGACCGTGACACTAATACATCCATTCAGTCAGCACAGAGCTTTTGCCCCTTAAATTTTCATTCTGCCTTTTGCAGGATGTCACTGAAGCATAGGAGGTTTTGCCTAGAAATAGCTATACAGAAAATCAGAGTTATTTAGTGTCTTCTGCTTCTTTCTTTTCATATTAAAACCACTTTTTATCATGTATTAGCTTTGTTTTTGTAAGTGTAAGGTTGCCCCTGGATACTGGGAGCTGCTGAAGCAAGCCCATGCAAAGTTTTTAGAGGCATCACAGCATAATTGAAGTTAAAAGCAATTGATTCAAACTTTCTAGGAAATTCTCACTTGTAACTTGGGCTTTTTCTGCCAAAATACCAGGTGTTTTTGGAGCTGGCAAGAGCTACTTGCTGTCTGTGGTGATCTTGTTCCTCGTGCAGCTCTTTGAAAGCAGTGAAGTGACGGCGGGTCCAAGGGCAACTCCATGGAAACTTCTCATTGCTTCTTCCACCAACGTTGCTGTGGACAGGATACTGCTGGGGTGGGTTACTGAGGCTTTTACAGACTCTTCTTCCAAAACCAGTAACGCACTTACATTGTAGTGAAAATTGCACTGGTATTTCCTGTAAAACACGTCAAAAAGATTGATTTCTTTCCCTAAAAAGTGCCACACACAGGCTTTAATTTTACCTCTTTTGCACAGTTAAAAGAGTGAAAGCTACATAAAACGTTTACAGAAGACTACTTTAGGCTCTACTCTCGTAAAATTTACTATTAAAATCCATCATGACAAAGTAGTACTGCTCAGGAATCTTTGGGATGTAGCAGTAGGGGAAGCAGGAGAAGAGAGAATCAGATACATGAAAATTCAGCATGAAGTTAGCATGAAATAAACCCATGGTTTGGAAGGAAAAAGGAAGGGAAGATACATACGGAAGACTCTGAGAAGGGAATCATGACGGCATTAAGCATTTTTGAGGCAAATCAATATGAGGTAATTTATTTTGGTTTTCTTGAATTACTGAGGTACTTCATCTCATTAATCACCGAAGTTTGTATTCCTGAGTGTTCTGATGTGTCTTTTGAAACCACTTTTAAAGCTTTCAATCTTTCTTTTTTCCATTTCTGTAATGTTTATCATCTCTTTTTCTTTAAAGTCTGCTCGATCTTGGATTTGAAGATTTTATAAGAGTAGGAAGTATAAGGAAAATCACGAAGGCAATTCTTCCCCACAGGTAAGAAACCTCTTTGAGGGATCTGAAGTAATTTGGAGTAGGTTAATACATTGCTGTAAACTGCTGTTACGTATAAAGTATGGTTATTTTTCCAAGTACTGCTATTTTCAGCTACTGTAATGTATGTTACAAAATCTTCTTTGAAGTTTACATGCAGGTTCAGGAAATGAAAACGAGCAGCTGAAAGAGCTGCTTGCTCTCATGAAAGAAGATTTGACTCCAGTTGAAAAAATGTATGTCAGAAAGAGCATTGAGCAGCATAAACTGGGGACCAATAAAACTATTCTGCAACAGGTACAGTCAAAGAGATGGGATGAGAAAGCAGGGATTTGCTGTGTCTTATCCACAGGGCCCAGCAAATGGAAACTGGGAATCCCCTCTCACACCTGCCAAGCCCCTGGTTTTGAAATGTAAATGTTAGGTTTGGTTCCACCTAATTAGGTATGGCTTAGTGTCCTGTTTCTAAAAATAAATTTAGGTGTATTCTCCTGCTATAGTTCTGTGCTGCACAGGGATTAAGTATGAAACGATCTTAACTTTTTGCCTGCCCATTTTCTCCTCGCTCATGAAAGGTGAAAGTGGTTGGAGTGACGTGTGCTGCCTGCCCTTTCCCTTGTCTGAACGCGCTCAGGTTTCCTGTGGTGATGCTGGATGAGTGCAGTCAGATGACTGAACCTGCTTCTCTCCTTCCCATCGCCAGGTACAGCCTTCCTGTGGGGCTCCAGGAGGCTCCAAGTAGTGCCAAACTCCACACCTTTTTGAGCACATGAACCCCGAGGTCTCGCCTTAGAGAGCAAGAAGAATGATTTTAAATTGAGGCCCATCCTTGGGTGTTACTAAACTGGGGGGGAGAAGGGAGGCTGATGGGAAGCAGTGTGATACAGAAACACAGCATGTGCTTTGTTTATGAACACTTTAGCATCCTTTTTAGAACACTTTCTTTTCTTGTTTTTTTTCACATTCTCATTTAGGTTTCAGTGTGAAAAGCTTGTCCTTGTTGGAGACCCCAAGCAACTGCCACCAACTATTCAAGGGTCTGAGAGTGTTCATGGGCAGGGACTGGAGCAGACTCTCTTTGACCGGCTCTGCTTAATGGTACGTGCTGCTAAACACAGGTTTGGAAAAGGTGGAGAGTGGAATTGTAGGTCTCCTAACATGGGGAATTCTGGTTCAGGTTGCAGAAGATCAGGGTTTCACCATAGCAAAATATCATAAAATCACAGAATGGTTTGGGTTGGAAGGGACCTCAAAGGTCACCAAATCCAACCCCCCACCATAGACAGGGACACCTCCCACTAGACCGTGTTGCTCCGAGCTCCATCCACATGAACTCTTCCCAGTCCTAATTTCTCTGTCATTCTTTAGGGACATAACCCAATTCTTCTTCGGACACAGTACCGCTGTCACCCTGCCCTCAGTGCCATCGCCAATGAGCTGTTCTACGACGGGAACCTCATCGATGGGATTTCTGAGGAGGACAGGACTCCTTTATTGGAATGGCTTCCAACACTCTGCTTTTATAGCGTTCATGGCATGGAGCAAGTAAGTTCCTTAACACTTCTTATATATACTTCTTATATAAAAAGTCAGTATTGTGGTTTTTCCTCCATTCTATTTCTTTTTACATTGTTGGTTAGAACTAATTTGGGAATCTTTTTCCTCTTCCCAGATTGAAAGAGACAACAGCTTTTATAACATGGCAGAAGCTCATTTTACAGTCAACCTCATCCAGTCTCTGATTGCAAGTGGAATAGAAGGAGCTGCTATTGGTGTGATTACCCTTTATAAATCACAAATGTATAAGGTTTGTATCACAAATCAATAATAAAAATCAATAAAGCCGTTTTCTTAAATGTACTCATACACTGACTAGCCAAACTCATCCCCCTTTCCTGTTTCTTTGCCCACAGATCCAGAATTTGCTCAGTGGGGTTCACTCCGAGGCTTTTGAAGTCAAGCCCGTCCAGGTGTCCACGGTGGATGCGTTCCAAGGCGCTGAGAGGGAAATCATTGTCCTGTCGTGTGTCAGGACAAGGCAGTTTGGGTTCATAGACTCAGAAAAGAGGATGAATGTGGCACTAACAAGGGCAAAGAGGCACCTGCTGATTGTGGGAAGTCTGCCCTGTCTGAGCAGGAACAGGCTGTGGGGAAGAGTAATTCACCACTGCAAAGGTAAGAGTTTCTTTGCTGGGGTTTTTGAAACCATGCACCTCTTTTTCTTTAATTAGACTATGTATAATACACCTTACAGTATTTACTATATATATATTATTATACTATATAATAATATGTAAAATATATGGTATGTGCACTAGAGCAACCACTATATTCATTAGATACAGGCTCCAATTTTTAATATTACATAGAAAATCAGAGATATTGCAAGAAAATCCCAGAATGTACAAGTTGTGTATTTGCGGTTTTACCTGCAAACTCTTGTTATACTCAAAGGGGGGAGGGGGCATTACCCATTAATGGAACTTTACCTGCTTGGCTGACATCAAAGAAAGCATCTTGTTAGTGATTGAACCCTGAAGAGCCATTTTCCAAGCAGAAATATCACAGCCAGTCAATACTCTTGGAGAAATAGATGTTGCCATTGCCAGGGGCTGATTCCATGATGGATGCTGTAGAGAGAGATGTAATTATCCTGTTTATTGCTGATTTTAGGATGGGAAAATGGCTTACAGCATTCAAGCCAGTGCGAGCAGCAGCTAAATGACATTCTGAAGTCTTACTTGGAGAATTGGGAGAAAGAAGAACAGAGCAAGAAAGAGGAAAAATAAAACATGTATTGATTTTATGAACAAAATATTAATTGCTTGTGTATAGCAATAGCTCTGGTTATTTTTAATCTAGTATTTATTTAATGTGGGGTATTTTTGTTTGGATCTCATTGCACTGATACTTCTGTTTGATCTTGTGGTCATATGACTAAAAATTATTAAAGTGACTTACTTTTTTTGGTTGATAACCATGAATACAGTGACTTTATCTGCTTGAGAAGTGAAATCCTTTTATGCTTACGGTATAGTTAATACCGTAAGAGGTAAGTTAGTGGTATTTCGTTGTTCTTCAGATTAAACACCATGGTATTTTAGAACAATTCTGTCACCTTCCATATTTACAGGTAGGTCACCATCCAGGACGGAGCTTGGCTGTAACAATTAAAAGGCCCCTTTCACAGCTCTTGGGAAAATCTCAAATACCATCCAGGGCCTGCAAGGGCTCTAAGAGAGCTGGACAGAGACTTGTCACAAGGGCATGGAGTGACAGGACAAGGGGGAATGTCTTGAAATGCCAGAGGATGGGTTTAACTGGGATATTAGGGATAAATTCTTCCATAGGAGGGTAGTGAGGCACTAGCACAGGTTGCCCAGAGGAGCTGCGGCTGCCCCATGCCTGTAAGTGTTCAAGGCTAGGCTGGACGGTGCTTGTGAGCAGTGCTGCAGCGGCGTCACCCCTTTTGACAGGTGCCCGACGCACCGGGAATTGCCAGTCCGCTTCCCAATTTTCCCGATCCCGGGCGTCTCAGCCTCCCGCGGGTTCCGCCGCCGCCAGATGGCGCCGCGCGCGCGGCGGAGGGAGCCACCACGGCGGTGATGCGCCCCTCCCGCCAGCNTTTTTTTTTTTTTTTTGGAAGTATGTATAAAGACATAGAAGAGGCTGCCCGGACTGGGGCGGCTCTGCAGGATAACTCCGTGTTCTTCATGTGTTCGCTTTCAGCCACCTCACCACACAGTCAAAAAGCATAAACCTGCAGACACACTTTATACCAATAACCTATTCCAGGTATCTGGTGTTCTTCCCCTTCTGGGCAAAGATATCCAGGTGTTTTCCCCTTTTCTGGATGGAAATTCCTTCTTGAAACACCATTTGTGTCTTTACTCAGCTCAATAAAACAGAGTTATTGCTCACTGGCAAATCCCTTCTAGAGCTGCCTTGAGTAAGAGAAGCCCCTGAGTATTTTGAGTATGGAAAAGTGGCTTTTTAGGCCTGTATAAATTAGGAGCCGAGTGAGCTCGGCACACCCAAGTTTGGATATCCCCCTGTTTGATGGCCAGCCTGCCAAATTTTCTTTCTTTCTTTCCTTACACAAACCCCCCCAAAAGGCCCTTTCACCAAACCATTAAATTCTACAGAGGTGGTCAAGCTAGTCCTGCTTTTCAGGCATTCGAGAAAGAAAAGGGTCCTTGAAGTTTAGAAGATGCCCAAGGAAAACTCATTGAATGACATCAAAAGAATGAGTTTCCATAGCTGTTGAAGCACGAGAGCCGTGTAGCTGCACAAAGGCGGGTTGGGGCAGTGGGACTGTCCCACTGCTCTATCCCAGCACAATTGGGTCACTGAAATAGGGAATTAATTACCATTGGAGAGTGGGCAGCCCATTCACCACTGGCTGAGTTTTATTAAACGCCAATATAAATAACAAAACAACTCTTGTGGCTGCACTATTCCTACACGCCAAAGGAAGGATTATGTTGGGGATTAACATCTTAAAGTCTATGAGACTTTCTGACTCAAGGCTCGGAGCTGGTAATCGTATTTGTCTCCTGGTTCAGCGATTAGTGCTCTCCCTCGCGCACCTTCGCCTGGATGGCCAATGTCCCTTTTTGCAGGCACTGGGTTTTTCACACAATCGGCTGTTCTTTTCCCCACATCTATAGAAAAGAATAAGAAAACCGAAGCGTGTTCACGCGATCCTCAAGCTTCTTCTCTTCTTCATGGGAAAGGAAGGCACCGGCAGCCTATTTTCACAAGGGGGGGAGGCAAACCCTCTTGGCAGGGGAGGGGGGGGGGGGGG
>VYZR01004015.1:0-11140 GCA_013400675.1 Oxylabes madagascariensis | reverse complement strand
GGGTCATTTCATTTTTCTCTTTTCTGTTTTTTTTTTTGTTTTGTTTTTTTTTGATTTGTTTTGTTTTTTGTTTTTGTTTTTGTTTTTTTTTTTACACTAACAGCTTTGGTGTAAAATGGAAGCTATGCCAGTTTTTCTTTTTTTCCCCCAACCCTTCTGCTATTAATTCCCCCTGCCTTTTAAAAAAATTTCCCTTTATTCTTTCTCCCTACTGGTTTAGGATTTTACAGTAGTTGAAAAGATTTTGTTGTAGCGATTGTGAAGAGTATTTTCCATACAGGTGTATAGTTTCCATGCAGGTATCACTGAACAAAGTGGCACTATACAAGTGGCACTTTGTTTTCTATGTGACCTAGAGGTGTTCTGGTCTCTCCACTCAATAGCTGATTTGGGAATCTGCAGCAGTGAGCTGGAGGAAATGGATAGTGTGGTAAATTTAACAGAGGAGAAAATTTGGGGGTGAAATGCTATAGCATACTCTGGTCTAGACAGAAAGGCAGAAAAAAAGAATTGTCATGGCTCAGCATGGGAAGAGAAGTGTGGAGAGCAAGCAATTGAATTTGAGTCCTACCTGCAGAGGCTGTGCTGCTCCATGCCAGTCTTGTGCTCTGTCTTCTCTTTCTTCGGTTGCAATCCCTGTAATCTGAGGGTGTGCACATGCAAAGAAAAAAGTGGGAGGGAGGGCACGGGATGTGCACTGCTCTTCCTGTGGTTCTTACTAAGACAATAAATAAAAAGTGGAAAGCATGATTGTTTATTCGTTCTGCTGTATTACAGGCATGTGTGACCACAGACTTCCAAAAGACTTTAAATTTGTAAAGTCAGGTGCTGAGAACTTCTGCGAACTTTGGTGCAGCCCTCTGCTTCTGTGGTTAGGAAATGGCCTTCGACTACCCAACTGCAAACAGGAGGGAAGCATCACAGTGGGAAGAATGAATGAAGGGCATGAGTTGCAAGCTGTTTCCTGGGGCAGATAATGAAAAAGATGAAGTTGAGGAATGAAGGTGCAGTCAAAAGAAAGAGGCAAGGGCACACTGAGTGGACTCATGATCTGGGTTGTGTATGGTTGGAGATTGCAGAGCACAAAACGATGCCTTCCCAACGAAGGCTCACCTGGATGGTGCTCTGGAGAGTTGGATTTGCTCAGTGCCTTTGTTCAGTGTATCCCTACCTTGTCAGTGTGCAGTTTTCTGATTCATTGTTACAGACCGTGGGGCCTAATTTGCAGAAGTGCTGACTTGCAGCTACACATCAAGTAGATGTGCTTTGAACAAATAACCACAATGTTGCATTAGCTGGTTCAAAAAGTCAGTCATGAGGTGTCTCATTTAGGCAAGGAAAATTCCTTTGTAATATTGGCATTATTTTCTTCTTGCCTATAATCATGCCCAGACGTGTTTGTAGGGGGGAAATCCCCTCACCTCAAACAAATGGCATTTATTTCATAACACCTCTAATATTTATGAAGTCCTAACATTATTCTGTCAGATACTATAAAAAGCCCTAAGGCTTTTTAAATTAATAATTCTGTTGTTAGAAGAAGCTTTGAACAGTGTGCTGTAAATATCTCAGTGAGCAAAGGATATATTGTAAGTTGGAATACAAATGAAACCTGGGCTGAGGTGGACTTTGCACAGATGTTAAAACATAAGGCTGTTAAGTTGGTTGGGTTTAATCAAAGAAAACAAAAGTGGGCTACAGTGGACTAAGAGGGAGGTGAGCAGTATCGTAGTTGATCTGTGGTCCCAGGCCAGATGAGCCCTTCACCTAAAGGAAGGTTTCATTTCATTTAAGAGGATAATTTTGAAGGGGGTTGTCTTGGTTAGAAAAGACAGGTATCTGCTAGGGAGGGCAGGACCTCCCTTTGGAATGGAGACTGCNTTTTCCTGCCCCAAAACTCGCGTTATCTCCCCCCTCTGAGAGAAACACCCAGAGACAAAAAGAGGTGTAGCCAGGTGCTACAAATCTCCTTTGGCCCCTTTTGTTACTCTTAAGCACCTAGCAATTAGTTTCCTGGTAACTTGTGGAAAAAAATTCTATAAGAAAAAAAAACCAAATCTAACCCCCAACAGGGGTGAAAAGGCCAAGTGAGCTGTGGAAATGAACACATGAAAGGGTAAATATCAGACCACATACAGAATGAGGAAGCGTGATCAGGTTCTGTACACCCACAAAATAGTCAAGAAACTATTGGAGAACAGGGGGAGAGGGGAAGAAGAACATAGCCAGCAGAAGCACAAGTATAGGAATGTGATAGTAGAGTGAACTGGTGGTGGGCATAATCAGCACTTGGGCATCAAGAGCAGTCCTGACACAGTGGAATTAATTGCTGCAGTAATTCCCTGTGTCTGTGCTCTAGGTTTAGACTCAAGAAGGCAAACTGGTGCTTTGCTGATCCTCTGTGGAGGGGACAGCATTTGCTCCTGGCTTTTATCTGCAGCACTGTCTAATCCTGTCTGCTAGGCATTTTCCCTCGCTAGTGACTGTCGGCAATGCTTACATGAATCCATACACTGCCCTTTTAAAATAAGAAGAACATGGGGGTTTTATAATTAAAAGTGTGTATTCCAGTTTTGTTGCTTGCTTGTTTTGCATCACAGGAGGATTAACTGGAGCATTTGGCTTAGCTTCTTTTTGCTGTGCACTCGTATGTATCCTTTCACCATGTCCCTCCAATTAATATTCTTACTAAAATAAGCAGTCCCAGTTCTTCTTGTTTTCTGGCAATTTCATGAATGAGCCATGGTCCTTTGTAAAACTCTTGGGGTCACTCAAATTAATAGTATTTTTATTTATATGCAGACTGCTTTCTGAGACTGTTATGTTTATCTTTGTTGTAGAATAGGGCTTAATAATAGGGCGAGTTTCACAAAGTTATCACCTAAAGATGTCAGGTGGAAAAAAGGAGGAAAAATTGAGAAATCTGGAGAAATTCCAGGAGCAGTTAGCCCAGCTTTGGCCCCAGGAAAGGTTCTGGGACAAAGTATTAAATTGTCAATTTAACAAATGCTGAAGATGATGAAGTGGTTAAAAAATCCCTATAGGTTTGTGAAAAACAAGTAATTTTCAACTAATCCAACGTCTTTTTTGGGCAGGATAACAGACGCAGTACATGGGGGGGGATATGTAATTTGACTTCTATGAAGCTTTTGACTTTTTTTCTCATGGCATCTTTCTATACTACACAGGAAATCATGTCCAGCCTGAAAACACTGCACACAGTGGAGTGGAGACCATTCAAAACTCATATTTCACTGCCAGAGTAAGAGGGCATTTAAAGTGGAGCTGAACCAGCTGGTTTCTGTTCAGTATTTTCATTAAGGACTCAGGTAGTGGATTGGGGGTTAAATTGGTCAAATGCACAGAGGATGTCATACTGTTAAGCTGTAAGGATGATGGAAGACAAAACTAGAATGCAAAAGGACTTTGAAAAGCTGAACCTGGTCCTGTTGGTTTAGCCTTTTCTGTCGAATTAACAAAGTCCTACATGTAAGGAAGATAAGGGACAAGCTGGGGTAGAAAATGAAGATTAGTAATGGCCCAGGAGTGTAAATGTCAGGGAAAGATACTGGAGTGGACAACAGCAGAATTTGTATTTTGGTGAAAACACATATTATATTGTTTAATAAGAATGTGGATAAATTGGAAGTAGCTCAAGGGAGAGTTTAGAAAGCACAGAATAAAAATCAAAAGTAGTGGTTATGTTTTAATATAAAGAAAATAGACAGGAAAACAGTATCTTGGTTTGCATCAAGTTTTGTACAGAGGGTGGCAGCTATTTGTTGTGCTTTCATACTTGAGACAAAACATTTGTTCCATGTGGGAGAAAGAAATACAAATTGGAGTTTAGAGATGATGTAAAATGGAAGGGTTCTTGACATCTCTGCAGGTGTTGAAGACTGACCAGATATTTTTTAGGAATGAGAATTGAGATGTACCCAACCCCTCTGCTAATACACAGGACTGTGTCTTTAGTACCAATTTACTCCACTTTTCTAAGAGTGTTCTTATCCCCAAGAAAATTAGTCAGGTTTTTTCTACCCATCTTTTAAATAAAAGGTAAATAAAAGGTAAATAAGGGTAAAAAAGTAAAACTATAATCCCTATCTGCATATAACTCTGTGTTAGTGTCTTCCTTTCTAGAATGGTTGTTCTTGTGGTGCTCTGATAGCCTTTTCTATATTCTGTCTGAAATCTTGCTCACTTGAGATCTTTTATCTATGGGATGGCTGTTCCTACTGAAACACTGAAAATGTGTTCCAGGAGACAATTTGAACTGTTGAATCTCATATGATACCTGTTAAAATTTTACAAGTTAGGCCAAACCAACTGGTATAAAACATAAGCATGGGAGACGCTCAGTAGAGCAAGTGACAAAAAGCCCCACCAGACTTCACCCAAAATGAAAGGATGTGCAAGGCTTTAGTCATGCATTGAAAAGAGCTGTTTTCATGTTAGCAAGTTTAAGAGGAAGGAAGGTGAACATACGAGAAAAGCAAGGTACATAATGGATCTGGAGCATGATAGGGAGCAAAAATAAGAGGGACGAGTCATTGGATTTGTGCTACTGAGGAAAAATTCTGTGTTGTCTGTGGGCTGAGCAAGACTGTGAGTATTGGCAGCCTATAGTGTTGGATCATGTGATTGTGGAAACAGAACTTCATGCATCCTGATAGGTAAACATGTTTTCTACCAAAATTACTTGGCACCATCATGTTGTCCTTCTCACTAAAACAATTGTCAGGATCCTGAATTTTGGGGTAAATTGAGAAAAATTAATGTGTGTTACAAAACCTAGTTTAAAAGAAGTACTGTTCAGAAAAATAAAAGTTAGCTGACATCCTTATACCTCCTTCATGGAGACGACAGAGAGTTCTTCTTTCTCTGACAGCATGCTCCAAACAAATGAGCAACCCACTGTCCTTTCCTCACTCCATTTTCCATGCTTGTACACAAGTAAGGCAGAGGAGACATGCAAATTGTTGACTGAAGATCTAAATCCTTCTTTTGTTTCACTTCTGCTCCCAACTAACCAAGAACTAGAAAACTGAAATTCTTTCAGTCCTGTAGAGGACAGCAATAGAGGAGCACAAAGCTCAGACAATACAGATTTCTTTAAATCTTGGAGGTCTGTTGGAAGCCATTTGCTTTCAAATGATGGAGTTGGTTTGTTGTTGTTGTTTTGGGCTTTTTGTCTGTGTGTTTTGGGTTTTTTGCTGGGGGTTCTTTTTCTCCTAATGGAAAGAAAAATATTCTTATAAAGGAAGAAGCAGAAAGGTTTCTCTCATTTGATATCACAGTTATATTTTTGATAAGTTTTGTTAGAGCTTCATTTCTACTGCTCGGTCTTTTACAACCACTGTCTTGTGGGCATATCAGCTTGTATCATGAACCGACACCTTTTCTTCTGCCATGAACTATAACACTGTTGTTCAGAGCAATCAGATGTTGTTAGATTTTCCGACTCTGGATGTGTCTTGTTTTATACTTTACATGACAAAACCAGGGCTGGTAGGTGTTTTGAGAAGATAATTTTAAAACTACTGTTTTGTTCAAAGGGCTCTGTGCCACAGGTAATCTGACCATCTCCTGAGTACGGGGTAAAATATATTTTGTTTGTAGCAAGGAGTAACAGGAATCATATATTTTTCTGATGATAAGACGTAGCAGTAGAACAAGTCCTGACATTGGTAAAGTGGTTGTTCTGCTCTTTCAGATACAGCATATGGAATAAAGTGAAGAAAAAATGACCTTTTGCCAATGATAATGCTTTCATGGGTCTGTTTAAACAGCTCAATATGAAATGGCTTTATGAAATTCTGTCGTATGAGTGACATGTCAGATAAAGCTCTTAAGGGATATCTGGCATCATACACACAACAATTACATGTTTGCACAGAAGAGAGCATCAAATGATGCCAGCAGCTCCTTTTAATGTCAGAAGCTAAATTCAAGCCCAACTCTCAAGCAAGTTTTACATACTTTCCAAAGCTGTCATTCTATGATATTCTGTCTTTGGTTCCTCTTCTTTCTAACATAATTTTGTCTTCCAGCTTCATTCTTCGGATGTGTATTATTGGTCATACACCCTGTGTATTATTGAGTTGTGTAATCAATGTACTATTAAATTGTAAAGCTCTGTATTTGGGTCCCACACTCCCAGTAAAATCTCAGCCTGATCAAGACTCATATTCATAACTGACTTTTGGGTTTCTGTTACAGCTGTTGATCTCAGGCAGTACCTGAGGCAAGCAGATATTTGGATTATTTAGTCATGTTCTGATCTGTGCCAAAAGCACGTTATCAGCACCTCCATTCGCGTCATCTGTCAGCAGCTTCTCTGTGATGAAATGTTTTACTTTTCAGCACAGAATCTGTAAAGTTGCTTAAAAATACTAGAAGGACCAGACTGATTTACTGCTAAGTAATATAATGACAGTTATTGGTATGTGAGAAATGATCTTGGAACTAGAATCAAATCAAAGAACAAATATTCTTATAAAATACAGTCAGGACTTACTGTTTATTGATATTTGGGGGAAAGATGTGTGCATGTAAATGCACATCCATATGTCAAGATAAACCTCTTTATAGAGTTGCTTATGTTTGTTTTCTATTTTGTGTCATGGCATTTGCTAATTAATTATGTTTTACACAACTGCAGAACATTTGTCGTGTCTCAGTGTGTGTGAAATTCAACTGATCTTCACCAAGCAAGAAAGAGATAGAGGATTGTGCTGGTTTGAGGAGCTAGGTCAAGGCCTTAGGGGAAAGACAGAATATCCAGAGAAAACAGATCCAACAGTGTATTTGCTCTTATTGATTTTAACATCAGTACTTGATATCAGGGTCTAGCTTTCTTCTTTCTAATAGTTTGAGAATTTTGTTTCAATACCTTGAAACAAAGCACTTTAAAATCAATTCTGTTACCCCACAAAGTGGTTTTTTGGGATCTCTGATGGTTGCTTTTTCCAACAGTGAAGTTTCTGTTCAGTTGTTACCAATGGCAAGCACCCGAACAACCTGTCTCCTGTCCTTTTTGTTTTGTAGCAGTCTGACAGCAGTATCTGCTTCCAAGACTTCAGTTAGATTGACATTCATGAGCAGAAGGAATTAATTTCACCTTCACACTGCCCTCCCCAAAATCAGCATGATGTTGTGCCAGATACATAATTTATCACTTATCCCATGACAGTAAAACTACATGAGGATGTCTCCAACATTATCCAGGGTGACAAGAGAATGGATTTTTTTTTCTGAGTCACTGTTTCCATCACACTGCTTATCACTATGAAAACACTTTGTCCATGAAAATCACCCAACCTGTTTGATAATCTTTGTTAGAACATTAACCAAACATCAACCTGAAGCATATTTTAAGGCCTACTTTTCTGCCATGGCTCATCTCAACTTGGTAACTTCAGTGTAACAAATGGCAGACTAGCACATAGACAAAGGTGTAGAGATGGCATTGCTCACTGGGAGCATGTTGAGAAAGGAAAGGAAAGGAAAGGAAAGGAAAGGAAAGGAAAGGAAAGGAAAGGAAGTGTTAAGGTTTTCTTTAAAGATTAAAAATATATGTGTTTTAAGTACAGCTTTTGAATAAGATTTTTTTTCAGCAGATAACAAACACCTTGAAAAGGATTCAATCTGTTACAGCTGCTTTTGATTTTTCTACTGATTAAAATAGGAGTAAATACATAATTTTTTGATAAGATGTTCTTTATTTCATTTTTGTAGGAGTTATGCAACATAACCACGTGTTTATGAAAAGCAAGAATTGAAGTATGTTTCTGAAATTATTGATAATGCTTTTGATTTTTATTTCAAAATTCTCTTTTTCCTATACTCTTTTTTTTTCTGTGAATGAAATAGCTTGACAATGTGTTCTTTTGAAATATGTAGTTTTAATTGAAGAAAAGCAAACAGGTTCAGTTTTTTTCCTGCATGATAGAATATAACATTGCTTTTCAATGACAGTTGTTAGATGAAAATTTTAAAAATTACTTCCTCTTGACAGTGTCTCCCATATAAATGCCCATTAGATTTCTTTCTTATTATATCACATTGGAAATTGCTATATTTCACTGTAAGAGATTGAAAACCTAATGTTATTTTTCTAACCAGCAAAGGTGATCACTTTTAAGTAAGTTCAACTGAGCTTCTCAGAGATAAGAAATCTGTACTTAACTGTGAAGTAATTGAAAGAAAATATAATGAAATTAGTACTGAGAGTGCTTTGTTTGGATTGAATCAATAACTGTTGGCCAATTGCCAGACAGGATTTTGAAAACTGAACTACATTGAATAATTTAGTATGATTTTGTAAACTATGGTTGCAGCACCAATCACAGTGTAGCCAATTAACTGCTAGGATAACTAGGGGTTTATTATAATAAACTAGCAAATTAACTGCTAGGATTAACTAAATATATAGTTATGCCTCAGTAGCTGTAAAGTGCCTCTGTGCTCTCACTGAGACAGTCCTTTTTAAGAGCAAAAATCTACATACTTTGGAGTTCATGTAGCTTGCGTGTATTTTCTGGTGGAGGGGAGATAATGTCCCTGAGGTCACTTTCATTTTGTTGCATTAAGGTAAAGGCCTCTGAAAATGGATTAAGAATGAGACTTAAATTTCAAAAGCATTATTGTAAAGTATATTTGATGTGAAAATGGCTTTTTGTTCATATTCCAGTTATTGTGCCCATTGGATAGTATATTGGTTAAAAAAAAAGCACACATCAGTGAATTGTAATGGATACATGAATTACTTCTCACCATCTTTCCTATTGCATTATGTATCATTCTGCTTGGAGCACAGTATTAGCATTATTTTCTCAAAAATAACATTTTCTTCAATTCTGTGACATTTTAATCAAGAAATGAAAAAATATTATTTATACTTATGCTGAAAAATATAGGTTTATTCCTTCATATCAACTTCTGTAACCAAATTTAAGTACAAGTACTTTTTACAAAATTCACCACCAGCAACATCAAATGCATACGAAGCCAAAAAAAAAAGATTTAAGGGGAAGATTTTCAATGGCATATCTCAGTTAGCATTTCCTTTTCCTTTTGGAAATCTCTTCTGTTTAGTTGGGGTAGAATGATCCACTTTAAATTAATTCAGTGTTATTATGTTAAGTAGAGCACTCTGAATGTTAATAGCTGAGCACTGGCAAACTGGGGAATCAAAGTGATTCTGTTTTCTTTTCACTGTTGTATCCATCACTCTTGACTACATTTTGGGCTACTGAGCATAAGTTAGGAGCTGTTTGCTGTGGTGTACAGTAGTGTCTGAGGTGCTCATGCTGTGCTTGCAGCAGTGCAGGGACCGATTTGAGTACAGGGGGCCAGTGAGTTGTCCCTTCCCAGGAGCCAGGGCTGTCTGGGGATGCCACCCAGGAGGCGTTACTGCTAGCCAGAGAAAGAAGCTTGCAGGGGGCCATCCCCCATTCCTGGGGATGAGGAGAGTTTGTGATAGGGGATTGCCATGGCAACCAACTCTGGGGAGCTGCCAAGGTAAAGAGGGAGGTGGAATGACAGAAAAGGCCTAGGACAGGCAGCATGAGGAGCTGATGAAAGCTGTCCCAAGGGTTGTGGCAGGGTCTCGGAGAAGCATGTGGCCTTGGACTGCTGACTTGACTCGGTACTGGGAGCATGCAGAAAGCTGGAAGAGGTTCTTAAGGCCTGGGTAGATATGCAGAACTGCCAAAGGTGTGAAAGCGAAGGTGGTGAAGCCTCAGGAGCCAGCTGTGCCTCCCGCTAGAGGGCTGAGGGCAGCTGAGATGCCCACGGGTTTCCAGGAGCTGGTCCCTAGGGTGGAGAGTCCCTTAAAAGCATGTTCAGGTGGAAAGTCTGCATTGTACTCAATTGCCCTTTAGCTCAAATTTAAACATAAATTGTAAATCGACACTGTGTTTCACTTGGGCCTATGTGGCAGGCATCAGATAGAGCTGCTCTTTTAACTTTAGTAGGAACTATATACATGTGAAAGATCATTTTGGTCTCTGTTATTAATTATTTAATAAGGACTGATGGAATGAACAAAAAAGATTGAGTGCCTTTTAGTACAAAACTTAGACATTTCCCTGGCAAAGCTTCAATATTTGATGCAGAGACTGTTTTTATGAGCAAGCATATGGTCACAGCAGGTGTTAACTAAAATGGCCTGAGAAGGGAATGTGATTTCCCTTCCCCAATCCTCCAGCCCAGCAGATGTGTTGTCCATGGCAAGTTCTATTGAGCGGTGTGAGAATCTGCAGCACAGCTCCCCTTCTCCCTTCAGATGTGGGTTGTGCTTCTCCATGATTGCTGTGGCAATGAGTTTTACCCTCTAGGAGCAGCATGTACCTCCACGATTTATTTCTCTATTTCCAATTTCACACTGCAGACTTCCGGGGTGCAGTTCCCAGACAGGGGTGGTTTGCCACGAGCTTGCTGGTGATGGATGCATCAGGATGGTTGTGAGGAAGGCGAGGAAATGTGCTGTGCCCTTAGCTGGGAACACGATAGAGAGCCAGTGCATGAGGAACTGTGTTAGCCTTTTGCCTTGAATAAACCCCAGTGCACAAAGCAGCTGTGAAGAGACCACACAGTGCAGTGAACCCAGAGCTGGCCTGGGGGTCATTGTGGTCCTGCAACGGGGGAAAGACAGCAATTCCCTGGGTCCAGCTGCCCCAGTGTAGGGGTACAAGTCCTGCTTTAGAGATGTGAAAGGAAAATTTGTCTCTTTTGGGCTGGCTGCTCTCAATGTCCCCTGCAGACCTATGTACTGCAGGGCCCATAGGCAAAGATAGGAGCGCTCACAGCCACCATTTGCCCAAGGCAGCCATTTGCTGGTGGTGCCCCTCATGTGGTGGCTGTTTGCCTGAGGCAACCATTTGCTTGCAGAGCCCTGTGTGGGGTGGCCATTGACCTGAGGCAGATGTTTGCTGGGCCTCCCCACACATGGTGACCATTTGCCCCGAGCAGCTGTTTCCCTAAGGCTCCTTATGTGTGGTGGCCATGAGGTGGTTTTTTGCCTGAGGTGCCTCATGTGCAGAGGCCATTTTCTGGAGGTAGCTGAGGTGCTGGTTTCATCCCTGAGGGGACAATGTGTCCTGCAGGCTGTGACCTTGATGCCTTAAATTTTAGT
>VYZR01003995.1:13074-40470 GCA_013400675.1 Oxylabes madagascariensis | reverse complement strand
AGATAAAGTATGCTGACTTAGAAAGACCATGGACTAGGACAGACATTGTTGAGAGAGAAATTGAACTAGAAACAAGTTTCAAATTATGACCTTGCAAATAGACTAGATATTTTTGAGAAATAGAACTATGAAAGAAAGATGTATTGTGACGAGACCCACGTGGGGTATTTTAATAGATGATTGGTTTAGAAGCATTAGCAGCATTGTGTGGCAAAAGCTGATAGGCAAAAAACCACATATAATGTACTGTAATTAGGAAATAGTTTGGCTTCTGATTGTGATGGAGTGAATTGTAACATCTGTACTGTCTTACCCTTCTCATGAGACTGAAAATGGAATAAAAGTCTTTAAAACGTCTCTCAGGAGCCCCGTCTCTGGGTCAGAAAAAGGGTTTTTCACATGAATTGCGATAAATTTCTGACAAATTCTGACAAATCCCTATGTCATCTATAAACAGACCTGGAAGTCCTAGAAAAACACAATTACACTATTTTACAATTGACATAAGATGGCTCCAATAGGTTTGGACAGTATTTGGTCACCTGAAAGTAAAAAATTCTCTACTATAGGCAAACACTCTCAAGAGAAGGACAAGCTATGTTTACTTTCTCAAAATGCACATTACTAAACACAGCAAAATGCAGCAAGTTTGGCTTGAAACATTTTTTAACCTAAATCAAAACAATGTTTCATCTGATCAGTAAAATGAGACTCCCTACAGAATGCTGAGACATTACTACTAATTAAATTTTTGCATCGGTATTCAACTCAGCTATTAGTGTCATTAAATCATGTGAAAGATGACATTTTCCCCTCTGGCCCTAGCTGTCTAAGTCTTTCACATGACTCCAGCAACTGAAGTATGAGGGAAAAAAAGTATTACTGCAAGAATTAGCAATACCTTTCCTTTTTGTTAGTTAAAACCAGGAGTGAAGCACAGAATCACAACTCCATTTTTTCTATGCTGGCAATACACCAACATTTTCAAGATCTTGATTTTTAGAGATAATGTGTGAATTACTGAGAGACACACAGCATAAAATAGTTAGATAACATGACATGCTTTGGTTTAATGTAAAGCTAACTGCAATAGTGAGAGTAGAGAGGTTTTCATCTTCAAAGTCCTTCACATACATGATTTTCCTCCAGGGAAAACTTATCTCTGCTCTACAGGCAGGCAAACTGAGGAGATAGAGCAAGAAAATTTGCCAGGAGTCTGACAACCAGGTGGTCCTCCCTCTTCCCTCTGTGTTCAGGCCATGCCTCACCTACAGAAAGTGGTGCCATCTGTTATCATCACTTCACACAAACTGAGACTCTGGCCTACTTAAAAAATAATTAATTAATCTCAGTGCCGACTGCTGGGTAAGTTTCTTGAAATGCAATCTTGTATCCTCAGGATCTGGGCTACTGAGAAGAGAAACTTCTTGCAACCAGTCACATTTTTTCACATCTCAAAGAATTAAAGGAAAATACCCATAAACTTTAAGTGTGTGTATGGTGCTGAAAACCCAGATAGGATGTTCCAACCTGGTGGAAGAGGTACTTAGTCTTCATCCAAGATTTCCTGCTAAAATAGATAGAGTAGCTTCGCTAAATATGACAATATTAAGCTCGAAGAGCTATTATCTTCAAAAAGAGGAGTAAAGACACAGGCCATAGTTGGTGCTGTTTCTTTTTCATCTTTCTGCAATGAACATTCTCCTCCTCAGCAGGAGATATCAACAGTTTCAAAGTGTAATTGACCAAAATCAATTGTCTCCTACTTAGTCTAGTCCCATACGTTTGGCTTTTGGTGTTAGTCCTGCCTGTTTCACCCAGGGCCATGCTGGAGATGTGCAGATCTCAAAGTCAGACAGAGTAACAGAAACAAAAGTGCTAAATTGTTAAGCAGCTACAAAACTGAAAAGCCAAATGCAAACATCACAACATCACAAAGGCAGAAACCAGGAGGGGTGTTGGGGTCCGTGCTCCCCTGGGCTCCCCAGGGGAAGAGAAAGATGCAGGGGTTGAATTGGAGCCTTTAGAGCAATTAAAACATATTAAGCCACGCGAATATGAAGCAGAGGTTTAGACTATAATTTTAAGTAAATAGATTCTAAGTGCCTTAAGAAACAGTTAGATAGCACAAAGCCCAGAGCCCTAAGGCCTAGTAACTCAGCTTTAGACATAATAAAAACATTGCCTATAGTACTAGATAGAGCAAGTACAACTTTTACGTGAATGAGATAGAACCTTTTACGTTAATAGATATAGAATCTTTCACATTAATAGATATGCTGTATGCGTAGGTGCTTGTGCAAAAACTGATACCAATTTTCATAGTTTTTTGTAGTTTTACGTACTTTCAAAGTTAGGCTTAGATTGGTGTAGAGAAATTGTTTTAGAAGTGTGTTCTTAACGAATTGGGTAACCTGTAGATAAGGACATGAATATGCATTTAGAGTTTATGGATAAAATCCCCTGTTTCGGAGGCAATGGCATTGATCAATCGATCTTGATTGATTGGTCCACCTCCTGCCATCTACAAGAAGAAAGAATGGGGTGCTGCCAGGGAATCCCGCCGGGGAACAGTGAACAAGACTTTGTCAGGTTTTAGATCGCTTGGGGGTGCTTCTGTTGTTTCGACTACTGCTGCTGCGCGGAGGATGTTGCTGCTGCCTTGGCTGCTATGGCAGCAGCCTTCACTGTTTTGGCTGCTGCTGCGGGGAATGCTGCTCGGGACTGGGAGCCTGTTTCTCCCTGCGGCCGGGACCCTTTTCCAATCTGTTTCTCCCAGCAGCCGGGACCCTTTTCCAATCCATTCTCCCCTGGGCCGGGATTCCCTGTCACTCTGTTTTCCCTCGTGGTTGGAATTTTCTGTTAAGTCACTTTTTTGCCTAGCTGGGACTTTAAGCATTGTAACTTCTAGTAAGACCGCATTCTTAGAACTCTAGCCTTCGAGACTGATGCATTTATGTAATAAACACCTATGTAATAATCAGAAAATGCTCTCGGCCTTTTAAGATCTTAAACTCATGATTAGCCTCGACAGAAGGGCCTGGATCTTCAGTAACTATTTGATTTCAAGGAAATCCGGTGACTTTTTTAAAGCACAAACCATTATCCAGATGATCTTGATCCCACTCGATAAGTTTCTGTAACTCAGTCTTGCAAGAGAGCCTTACCACTCCATAAGCAGAATAACCCCCCAGAGCTCTATTAGGGGTCCTCTGGTCAGTGTGAAATCCCCAGAGAACTCTCAGGAGAGAGCTTGACTACAGCACAGAGCATTCCCTGACTGTCCTTTTGGTAAACCTAGGGCCAAAGCTCAGACCCTTCAAATGCATGTCCATCCACCATCGACACTCCAGCTGAAGGTATTCAGTCATTTGCAGAGAACGGCTGCACAAATCTCAGTTCAGCAAGTGCAAACAGCCCAACATGTGTGGGGTTCATCCCAAGCAAAGGGAGACTGCTCCTTCAGCTCTCCTTCCTACTGCTAATACTTAATAAAATACCAAGACAGAGGAGGAAAAGAAAACTGGATTGCTAGAGCAATTGAATGCTCTATTTCCTAAAAGAAGAGATAAAGGGGAAAACACAGAGCCACCTCTGGACTCTGTTAGAGTCCATCCATGTTACAAAGCCCCATCTCCCAGTGGAAGGTGAAGGCTGTAAATCCTCATACCAAGACAGGCACCTTCTGCCAATCCACAGCCAAGTGCCTACGCAAGAGAAGGGCTAAAGTTTCACCACTCTCCTCAGCATTTCTGCCAGCCCTACCTATGCAACTCACTTTAAGCAAGATCTCTTTTAATACAGCATTATTGGTTGATCACACTTCCCTCTATATGATTTTCCTTGAGTCCTCAGCTTAAAGCTGAGAAATCCCTTAGGAGGTGAGGCACCACGGGGTAAGTTGCTCACAGTCAGTATATCTGCACCTCCCCATTCAACAATGTGTCCAAACCATCGCATGCTCCATCATCACACAGAGCCTCTGAACAGCTGCTCCCTTCACACTGTCCTTTTTAAGAGAACAACTGCTCTGGGAGACAGCAAGGAAGCAGAGCCTGGGAGTGTCAAACAACAGAAGCACTCTCAGACTAAAAAGTGACGGGAAGAAGGAAAACACACAGCAAAAGAAAAGGGGCAGAGAAGGCACAGGGTCACAAACAAGAATCATGGGCTCTTTGCATCACAAGTCAGGAGAGGAGCTTGTAGAGGTAAAATAGGAGAGCTTTGAAAATTGCTACCCTGAAAGGGGCACAATTAGTTCAGCAGCTCATCCAACAGATGCCAGAGACAGATCCTCCAGAGCAGTATTCAGGAAATATCCTCAAATATAGCAATGCAGAAATCTGTCCATGAGGGAAGTTTACTTCTAATTTACATTCTTTGCATCACAGAATTGTTGCATCTGTGGGACACTGTGGTCATGATATGTGATCTGATGACGTGGTGAAAATTACTTTATCCTGGAGTAAGACTTCTCATACATGTGCATTTTTCTAAATTAACAGAGTATTTCAAGCAGAATAAGCAGAACATGGTATTATAATTATAGACAAGCAACCTCACAGAAGAATAGGGAAGACAATTAAGAGACAGTAGTGTAGTTGTAAACTTCAAGACCAAGTGCCGGAGCTATCAACAGCAGGAATGAAGGAATTGAAAACAAAAATCAGGTAACAAGTTCTAAAGACCAGCAGGAGGCAAACTCTCAGTTACCAGGGATGCAGAAAAGGGAACAATTTTGCTGAGAGCACTAATGATGTTAAAACCTGTTGAGCAAGAAACAGTAGGCCTTTTAAAAATGGAAGCAAATGCATAAGCTGATTTATTAGTTCAGATAGGTTATTCAAAATGCTCCATTAACCAAAGCAAAATACTACTGTGAGAGGTCCCACAGGCAACAGAATTGCTGCAACTCCAAAGGCACACCTCAGCAAACATTGCTTCTCATGGCAGCCCTGCTGTGACTCATTCACCCTTTAGCTGTACTTCTCCAAATGTTTGTGCAGTCACACAGAGTTGGGAGAGATGGATTGATAGCTATCCAGGTTTACTGGCTTAAAAACTGCTTCAGAGTGGTCCTATCACTGCAACTGAGAGCACAGCCAGGAAGTTGCCAAGAGAAGCACCTACAAAACCCACCAGCACAAGTGTTCACCAAAAAGGGCCCATAAAATAGGGCTGGTGAGGTAAAATTATGCTGCTCAGAAAGGATGACAGTGTGCACTCAGACTTGCAGAAAAGCCAGAAGAGATTTTGCTTGGAGCCAAGGACCGGCAAAGAGCAAAGAGAAGGCTACCAAAGAGAAGGCTGGCAGATACTACCTTCACAGAAAAGCTCAGCATCACATGCTCCCCCTTCACTTTCCTAAGAAATCCAGAGGAAGGATAGAGGGCAAAAGGACAGAGGCAACTCAACAAGGAACAAAGCAAAAGTAGAGATAAACTGGCAGATTCACCCTGAAATAATCCACTTCTGTTGCCTGGGGCCATACATTATTCTCCGAGGCTCACTATTCCTTGGAATACTTCAAACCTGTGTTCCAGCTGTTTTGTAACTCTGTGTGGAATGGGTCACTCCTGAGTTATCAACTTAGGCAATTCAAGGTCCAACACTTGGTTAACCCCTGGCTTGTCAAAAAATATCTTGCAATCGACTCTGTCTGCAATTTGCCTGGACTGACCTCCATAAACTTTCTAGAGTTGTTCATGGGATTAAGGACCAAAATTGAGCAGCTGCGCCTCTCTCGCAGAGGCCAAGGAAAAGAGGCACTTGGAGCCAACAGCTGCTGCTGCTTGGCCAATGTTTCCCATTTAGCCGGCTTACCGTACCCCTCTGCCACAAGCCTTGGCTTTCTTTTCTTATTTGCCTCTCAGTCGCTGCTGGATTTCACCCTGCAAACCTGTGCTGCACAAGCAGCGCTCGGCCCCTCCGACAGAAGAGTATCAGGAGAACCAGGCGGGTGTGAGGGCCAGGTGGGAGGGCAGGGCTGGGGCTGGCACCAGGCGCAGCCTCACCTGCTCGGAGCTGCGGCCGTGTGGAACAGGAGCCCCTCTGTGCACATGGGGCCTGCTGGGGCCCAGCAGCAGCAGCACCGCACCCTCAGACCGGGCCCTGCCCTCAGAGCGCTCCCTCACACTGGGGCCTCAGACCAGGCCTTCAGATCGCTCCCTCACACCGGGCCCTCAGACCGGGCCCTACCCTTAGATCGCTCCTTCAGACCGGGCCCTCAGAGCGCTCCCTCAGAGCGTGCCCTCAGACGGATCCCTCAGACCGAGCCCTCAGACCGTGCCCATGGGGTGGCATGGGCCCTGAAGAGCCGGGGCCGGGCAGGGCAGGAGCTCGGAATAGCTGGAGGAAGGAGCCGACAAAGTGGTAATTCATTATGAAGTGACAGAAATTCACTATTCCTCAAGGAACGTGAACTAGCGACCATCTGGCAAAAGGGGTACAC
Organism: Oxylabes madagascariensis; assembly: GCA_013400675.1. NCBI lineage: Eukaryota > Metazoa > Chordata > Aves > Passeriformes > Timaliidae > Oxylabes > Oxylabes madagascariensis. The sequence goes on along the minus strand of VYZR01003995.1, from coordinate 34,019 downwards.
AGCAGGTTTGTAAGAAAACTTAATCCTTTTTTCACAAAATGCCTCCCTGGAAGTCAAGTGTAGTTAAAATGGTACATCCGTCTCTGGCCTGGGACTTTCGTTTATCTCTAACTCCCAGACAATGAGGGTGATTTATTCTTGCTGTTTTTCACAGCTTCCTTTCGCGTGTTTGTGGTACCCTTGAGGGAAAGGCACTGCAGGACTGTGTCTTCTCATGTAAAAGTCCTTGTAGACTCACACAAGCAGCACTGCTGGAGATGTGGAATGAGCTCATCAACAGGGAAATGATGCCACTGCAATGCCTGCCCTGCAACTGAGGGCCTGATGTGAGCAGGTTATGCTGGCCTCACCAAATGGCCCTTTTTCAGAGGAGGGAGATTGCTTTGCGAAGGCTGTGATTGACTGGATGACCTGGGGAAAACCCCTTCCCAGTAAAATAAGGCTTATGCACATTTTTCAAGGAACAGGATTAACTGTGGACATTGTGAATGAAATGGAAAAGAGTAAGTAAAATAAAATTGTATAATGTGTTTGATAACTTGATTTGTTTTTATTTTTCATCTGTGCAGCCAAATGTAACCAGTCTGGTGACTTCAGGAGCACCCCACAACAATCCTCTTACAAATGCAACTCTGTAGGCTTGGTGTCACAGTCGCTCTGGTGTATCTGGGAGAGGAGGCTCCCCACATCCTGAGGAGCTCTGGAAGAGCTTTTCTTCCACTCCTGAGCAAGGCTGCTGTGTGCATCCTTGCTTGTATTTTGCCAATCCATATCTCCACTTTTGTAACCGGGGAGGTCAAGCACCTACAGAATGAGTTTAATGGAAAAATGTGAAGTATAGGAAGACAGGAAAGTTCTATGCTCCAGGTCACAGGAATTTTCTACTGTTGTCATTTTAGGTTGCTGGTCTCTTCTCAACTGCCTAAATCTGATTCCTGAAAACTGTAAGAGGGGAAACAGAGCTAGTTTTGGTGGTGTCCTGGTTTGCAGGGTGGGGACATGGTGTGGCTTTGTTGCTGTTCTATACCACCTACATGTCACTGCTGGGGACACGGTTTTGGGGGAAGCAGAGGTGAGTGCGTCACCAAAACTGCAGGAAAAACAAAAACTCTCCAACAACATCTTTTCAGTGTTAGAGAATTAGCATTACATTATTCTGGCCTGGATGTGCAATAGAAATCATTTCATCCACACATGCCCGGGTTCTGCACTGAAAATCACTCCATCACACATAGTTCTCTACCAGACTTTTCACATATTTATACCTAAAGAAATTCTCATTCATTGATCCTAAATTACACAGTTCTTAGCATTCAATCTCTTGTTGGTTATTGATCCCTTGATGCTAATAGAATGATGGTCCTCATTCTGTGGTTCTCTTACCAATCTTTTCCCAGACCAGGTGTCTCAGACCACACCATGGGGCAATGTTTGTTAATATTTATCTCCTGTGTATCTTGTGGCTACTCCCAAACTGTAGATGTCAAGCTCATCAGGCCTCACCTCACCACGCATTGATGAAGAGAGTCTTCTGAAGAGAAACTTAAATTCTCCTTTTCCTGGGGCAAAGGCGAACAATCCCCTGACTAAAGTTACATTAAAAAATTTTAGAAGTTGTATCATTTCTGACAAGTGCACCATTTTTGCCTCCCTCTCCCCAGTGGGAAGGCTGTTGGTATCAGCCCTGAGGACCCCGTCCTCTGCCATTGCTGTCCATCCCCTCCTTTTTTCTCTGAGACACAGCTACAGGACATGGTGCTAAAGAAAAAGCGTCGAAACACAGAATCCATGTGGTGCTGCGGAATGGAGGAGTGGGGGCGAGCCCCAATCCAGCCAAGCTGGGGGAAGCTGAGCCAAGCCCAGCCAAGCTGAGCTGAAAGGAGCTGAGCAGAGTTGGGTGGAGTGGGTCAAATCCATCAAAATGGGTGGTGCCAGCAGCAGCCATGAGGAATTGATTCCAGCATCCAAAGCAGCAGTGCGGAGTCAAAACCCCAGCACTCTCTGAGCCCCAGCACAAGGTGGACAATCTCGCCTTTGGGGGTTTGTCCATTGTTGTTTTCTGTTGTCATGGGCCCAGGGACAGGAGAGAGCTGGCTGTGTGGGAACAACCACCATCTTGGCCACTCTCATGGCTGTACTGGGGCCACGTGGAACTAAGTCGAGGTGGTAAACATCTTTTTGTGGGTAAAGCACCTTTTTTTCATACTCTTGTTACTAATATTGCTGCTGTTACTGTGCATTTCTTATTCCATTGCTTGTGGCTTTCAGTAAGTTGCTATCCCAACGCATAGTCTCTGCCTTTGTCCCACCCTGAAGGGCTGGGGGGGCAGTAGTTAGCTTATTTACAGTTAAATCTTTGGTGTTAAAGATTTGCCACAGGTGGCAAATCTCTAGCAGTGGTAAGAGACCTGTTTTAGTAAGCTTCCATTTACAGATGTGACAACATAATATGCTTGGGGTCCACTTTTTGAAGTGCAACCTCTGTTTTATGTCATATCAGGTTTAACCTAGAACACATGTAACCCAAGGTCCCAGTTACTGAAATGTGACACAGCCATTTAGCCTGCCCAGGGCATCATTTTTGGTTTTTGAACGCTCAGATATTACATGGTGTATTTTAAAACGTGCTCAGAGCTATAAAAAAGTAGAGATGTCTGGCCAGCTATAGCCAGTTGGAACATGACAGGATTAGGGATGTTTCCTTAGCAGGTGACATGGGAAATAGGAGATCATTTGGCAGATGTACTGCTCTTAGTACTTAATGTACAAAAAGGCCATTATGTTGGCCTAGCTTGTCATTTCTTTGTTTTCTTAATGATTACTTTAAATCCCAATACAAGTGAGAAATCTAAATTTCAATTTAATTTTTGGAAAATATTCTTCTTTTGTTCTTGTTGCCCAAGTTGTAACTACGTGCACACCTTGTGTTCTTAGTGTAGCTGGAAACATTTGTTTTAAATTTGTATTCACTTCAAATGCAATATCCTAAGGATTTGTAACCCTGGCAGCTGTATTTTCATTTCCATACAGCTACTCTTTCTTATTGACCATGTCCTGAAGAAGAAAAGTGAGAGTAAAAGCTTTTTTTCAGTGAGGCAGTCACACCACATGGACTCACATATAACTATGAAAGTCTAGGGAGAATTGTGGTCCCAAGGACTGCGGCTCTCTCTAGCATATTAGTTTGGACCACAACTCCTAAACCTATCAAAAATAAATACAAATTCTTGTTGTTTTGGATTTATTTTTCTTTCAGTTATCCCCAGCACAAATATGTTTACTAGATGTAGATTTCAGGAAATCTTTTTTCCAAGACTCCTAACTCAGTATGTTAAGTGGCTACCTTTGAACATCCACTTGTCCAGCGCATCATTAAGAATGTTACCAAGAAGGACAATCAAGATGCAAGGACGGAAGACACCATTTATTCAAGGGTAGACACCTAATTAGCACAAACTGGCAATAAGACAGTGCCAGACTCTAGAACATCCTTATTTCCACCACCTTGCCCCTTTCCTCCCCTGGACCCAGTGAACTCTGAATTCCCTAGACTTCAGCAGAGCAGCAAAGAGAATGCATGCAATCCAGATTACCTCTGCACCAAACCTTTGATTTAGTTGCTCATAAAGCCATGTCCTACTTGGGAAAGCAGGTGGCAAATATAATACCACTCATTCATTCATTCAAATCACCACCCATTTCACGAGCAGGCTTTTGGCTGCTGCTAAACTCTGAAGTGTTTGCTGTGGTTAGGACGGAAGACACAGAAGGACTGAAGGAATGAAATACCAGAGGATCCAGCAAAATCAGCTTAGCACCGGCTGGCTGCAGGGTGCAGAGGATCAACATAAGCCTCTGACACATACAGAGGGAATGTGTGGCAACAGGAAGTGCCTGCCAGTCAGGCTGCCTATTAACTCAAAGGAACAGTTCTCTATTGAAAAAATGGATTTTTCTGCATGCACATTGTGTTACTAATGCTAAAGATGCATTGGCTGAGGCACTAACAAATGCCTTGTTTGCTTTTAGATTTAGAAATAAAATAGAAGACATTTATTAAATAGGCATCTGTGGTATAGAGCAGGGAATTATCATGTGAGCAAGACTGTGAAGAAATAAACCCCATCAACCCATGGCTTTCTTTTCTTAGGCTGTCATGATCACCTCAGCAGAATTGCCATGCTGTTTCCTTCCATCACAGAAGTTACCCAGTATTTCATGCTGGTACAGATGCCAGTGCACGACACACCTACCAGTCTTGTACAAACTGCAAGACTTCCTGTTTGCCTTCTTTTTCAGTTTCCCCATCGGCAAGATGTTAAGTAGCGAGCAAATTCTTACAAAACAAAAATTAGTTTGGTTAACTCCAGCAGACTCACAGAACACACAACTTATCTAGGAAAACAAGCAGAAGTGAGAAGTGGCCACTTACTTTCCTGCTAGTGCCCTGAGAATCCTGGTATGAGGCTTTTGTAATATCCTTTAGACCTTTCATTAAACCTTTAATATAATCAGATTCTTCAGTGTTCTCATTATGGCACTGAATATTTTAGGTCATTAAAACTATCTCCAAAGTTCAAATGTTTTTATAGTTGACATTACATAAAATCAAGGTTATACATTCAGCCTCTTAACATGTACATATCTTGCTTGAACTGCCTCTTTTGTAGGATTTACCACTCAACTTCAAAAATTCTTAATTCTAGTCACACATCTCAGCAAGACTGCAAATTAAAGGCTTTCCCAGTCTGCCGCCATCAGGACAGGACTGAGTGTAAAAATTACACAAGTTTAACCTCATGCTTTTACAGCAAATGATTTTAATTAGATTCCATTTACATCAGACCAATTTCACCTCATTATGCTAGGCTTATTTCTCAAATTCCACAACAGAAAACCTGAAGATTTTCCCCTTTGCAAGAGGGGAAAAATAAGGGGGCTCCTGAACTGTCTTTTGGGGGCCTTCAGAAAGCATACTAAAGGGCTTTGACTTTAGTCAGATCAGAGAACATTGGCATGTGTGAATTCAATAGAATCTGTATTCTTTACATACAGCAACTGAAACCCAGCAGACTGCAGCGGCTACAGGTCATGCATTCCCTCCGTGACTAACAGATCTTTGTGCCTCTCCCCCACCCCAGCCTGCCAGGTTTTACCCTCTTCTTTGTAAAAGCAGGATATGCCATTTTCACTGCTTCATTTCTCCCTTTGCATTATCAAATTTGAAAAAGCAATTTATAGAGCCAATTATGGGCTAAACTGGGTAGAAAATACCCCTTTTTATTCCACAGGTCTGCAGAAAGGGAAAAACAAAAAAGCAAGGCAGCAACTGTAGGATAATCCATCTGTGGATGGACAAACTTCAGTGTATCTGCTAACTCACAGTGAAAGTTTGTTTTACAACAAAAGCCCTTTTATTCTGTTTCTCTTGTTCATGTTTATGCATTTAAACTTAGCTTGATTATGCATTTGAGTGTTAATCCCACAAAACTCCCAACCTCAGTATGGTCCTGTAGCAAATGAAACAGCTCATGTGTTTAGCGCTGCCTCTTCCCACTTTAGTGCCATTGGCCATTTACCACAAAAGCCCTTTAGGGGCACAAACTGACCTGAAGACCCCATCAGCCCTGAGTGAAGACAGAATTATTTCTGTGCTATTGTACACTGACCAGATTCAGATCAAGTAGCAATTTATTAAACAAACCCAAACACTTCCCTCCTCCCTCCATTTCTATTATTTAGAAGACAGTCTACAGGTGTAGGCTTAACTTCTCTACAACCCACTAAAACATACAAGAGCAGAATTCTAACTTGGCATTCTGGATGACAATCTTATGAAAAGTACACTGTACAAAAGAAACCATGACAAGTAAGTCAGTGTTTAAGGAATTTTTATTAAACCAAGAATTTTATAATCCAAATTACGTTTCTTTGCTCAGCTATCAATTCTCACTGTCAACTAAAACAGTGGTGATAATCTGAGCTTTTCCACAGTAAAGAATTACAAAATTAAAGAAAGGAATGCTTTAAATTTTTGTACTGTGCTGAAAATTCTTTTCCCCTGGGTTTATAAAACATTAATTTGTATTTTTTATTTTACTATTTTTTTTTAAATTTTAAATCAATAAGTAATCTAGGACTAGCATTTGTTTTGCTAGCCCCGGCGTTGCTCTGTACGTAAGCTTCAAAGTTTCCTTTCCTTTTTTTATTTATTTTATATTTTGCAATGTTTTTCTCAATATTTAATAGTTTTTCCATGTTTAGATTTTTTTTTTCTTCGGTGAAGCGAAGTTCTAGATTGTAGTCCCGGATAGTTCTGCAAAGGAAAACAATGCTGTTATGTTTTAAAACAAAAGCAGCACCTTGTATGTTTTCTGACATGTTTTCTACTACTGTACACCATGCAGCACTCTGGGCTTCCACTGTTTGAATGATACCAAAGCTCTTTAGAAGCAGAGTATCAGAGGTCCTCCCACGTTTTAGGGACACAAAAGTACTCAAAAGTCTATGATCCTTGGCAAGACAACACTGACTCTAGAACTGGACAGTCCCCCAGACAGCACCACTTTAAGCACAATGTTACTATGATTGGCTGCAGGTCATCTCTACTCTTGAGGCCAGCAGACTGAGGCTCATTAAATAACTACCCTAGCAGAATTTTCAATTTCCAATTACATCATGGAGCAGATGGAGTAATGGTCTCAAAGTACAGGCATCTTAGTTTAGGGGATACAACCTATTCAACACTCATCTCTGTTGTGCAAGTGTNTGTTTAGAGAAGTGCCTGAAACTTGGAGACCCTGAGAAGAACCAGAGAGGGAATCAAAGAGCCTGAAAAAAGAAAAAAAGGAAAAAGAAAAAAAAAGAGCAGCAAATGGACACGTGTAAAAATCATGACTCAAATTCTGAAATTCTGCCTCCAAAAGGAGAATTGCAGAAATTAAATACCAAGAAGAAAGGAAAATTTTATGCAATCAAATGTTAAAGCAGGCACACTTAAATGATAGCTACAAATGTGGAAATCAAGTTCACAGGCAAAACCTACCTAGACAGAAGAGATATAAATTCCTTTTTATCCTCAACTTCACTATTTTTCCCTGTCAAGATTGTTGAGGTACTACCATTTGCCTCTGTCATGCACAATTAAGATACCAACCCCCCAGAAGGCAATGAAGAAAAATCACTATTTTAACTGACATTAAATCCACCCAAATGTGAAGTCAAGACAACATATAGTTTAGTTTCCACTTACTGTACAATTTTAGAATTTGCAGAGTATATACAAATTACAGTGTAAATAAGCGCTTTAATTTCTAAGGAAAAAGGGGGCTGGAGTACCATTTTCAGTTTATTTCAATTCCACAAGTTGTTCTCAATAGTATGAACAGTAGCATTTGACAGAACTGCCTGTTTTTGCACACATGCCTAGAACTAATTCCAGCCCAATGTGTTGTTAGAAACCATGACACGTCAGTAGCTTTTGCTAACCAAGTGAGCACAGAAGTTTGTTTACCATAGCTGCTACTTCCTCTGGCTGCACATGACACAGAGCCTGGACACATGCTGCTTACAAGGCCATGGACCAAAGACTTGCCCCAGTCAACCTATGGAACTACAGTGGCCAAACTTACTTATTAAACACTTGGAACCCCAGTGGGATTATTAACTGCCTTTTGAGCAGCCTCTTTAGCTTGGTGGGCTTGTAGTACGGCTACAGCTTCATCAACCTGTTAAGGACAAATGAAAAAATAATTAAGGGAAGCTTAGCAATTTCTGTATATTTAAGTTAATAATACAGTGGAAACTATACATATAAACAATGCCTGCATCGTTGAAAAGAAAAAGGAGAACGTTACAATTCCAGTTCATGCAATGTAAGTCACTGTCTCCCTTTGAAAGAGGATACTCTTACCCTGAGCCCTCACTGCATTGCTGTTACTCCACTGTGCCAGCACGAACAAACTTAGATGAGTGCAGATATAACCACCTACGGAACCAGTGCAAGGCCAAAGTCCACCTACCTTCGAACGAAGAGACTCAGGAGACTCGAGCATGTGGAGGAGTTCAGAGTTGTCAATCTCCAGCAACATACCAGTGATCTTACCCGCCAGGGTAGGGTGCATGCTTTGAATAAGGGGGAATAGACGTTCGCCTAGAGAGAAAAAAGATAATCAGGGACAAATCCAGCCTAAATTTAAAGGTAAGGGAAACAAACTTGTTCTACTGCTAAAACCATTTACTCTGCATTTTAAGATTGAAAAAGTGTACTGTAATTGTCGTCCTGCTACAATGCATAGAGACAAGTAACATGTACATACCTAACATCTGCTTTTGTTCTTGTGGAGGGGCAGAAGCCAACATGGAAGCAGTCAAGGGTTCCTGACCTTGCACATGGACAGCAGGCTGCAAATTAATTTAACAGCATTTGAAAATCAAACCTGGCTCATAATTAGGTGCAGCTTCAAACAGCCAATTTCACAGCTTAGCATATACAATGCCTACAATGTCAAAAACATCAATGAAATTCACAACTATGTCTATTTAATCAAATACTACTGGTTAGAGCTGAGTGATGATGCTGAAGATTCTTAGAAACCGCCCCACTGCAGAGCAAACACAAGAATTTAGGCTAAGGTATGAGGGAACTGAAAAGTATGAAGCAACACGGGATCACATCCTGTCCCAGGTGAACTTCAAACATACTTAACTCCCTAGTGCTCTTACTCTACTGCCTTGATGCAGAGCCTGAATTGCCCTCCCATCACCCTCAGCGCCCTCCTCTGCAAAGAACATCAGTAAAGCACAGAGCAGCTGCCCGGATCACACACCTGCTGCATAGCAACCTGCGGCTGCGTGTTGAGATGCTGCTGAGGATTGCGAACGCCCGCAGCGTATTTGTACTGTGGTACTGTGCGCACGGCAGGAGTGGCCGCAGTGGCTGCTGCTGCAGGACGTGGACCCATCGTTTGCGTGGATGTATTAGCTGAAAAAATGGTAACACAATTCCATATGTGAATCATTTTAATTATTTTGCCCAACAAACTAACTTGAATCAAATACCTAATTTAGGTATTGTGAGAACATTTGATTCATCTTAGCAGCATTGTCAACTGTCACATCACTGGTCACGTACAAAGCTTTAAACCTTGAAATTTACTGGATGCTACTTTCCAGTCACTTAATTCATGAATTGCCCTTTTTACATGTTATTGAAAAAACATCTGTGATAAAAAATCCCCTTTGTTTGGGTATTAATATAATTTCATTATAAGCTAAAGGACATTAGATTTTCTGAGCACATTATGTCAGCCATTCCAAAAAAGACACTTTTAGGAAGTAGATGGCTGTATGATACATTCTGGGAGAATTATGCCTTCGGAGAGGTTGTGGACTCCCCACCCCTGGAGATGTTCAAGACCAGCCTGGATAGGGCTCTGAGTACCTTGGTCTGGTGGAGGGTTCCCTGCCTCTGGCAGGGGGCGGTTGAACTACATGAGCTTTAAGGGTCCTTCCAACCCAAACCATTCAATGATTACAGTCAATTCTGATTTATTCAGTGATGTGCAGATTTTGCATTCACAATACTGGCTCACAATAATAAAATATGTATATGTGAAATATAAAAAAAATTAGCAGGAGCTAAAACCGTATCATCTCAATATTTCTACATGCAACCTATTATTAAAATTGCTGCAACTATGTTTAGAAACGACAGAAGCCATCACACAGTATTACTGACGTGCACACAAGAGTAAGTGCTTCATTCTGAAGGGATGGGATCACAGCTGAAGTCTTTGCTGGGACAGTATTTAAGCAATTACTAGAAGGTGATATTAGCTTATCCTTTAGGAATATCACATGTGATATTAAACTTACACATGTTTATTTTGCGAGATCACGCTGAACCATCAAAATTGCAACAGAAGTCTAATATTTAAATTTAGCATAAATCAAACTCACCAACACGCTGCGTTGACATGACTCGTGGAACTTGGGAAGAAGCTGGTCTCATGGTACTGAACGGTGGTCTGGGTGCTGCTGGGCGGATAGCACCAGGCATGTTTTGGAATGCTATGGTTCAGAAAAAATACATTGTTACATGCTGAGTGGTGACAACATGACAAACAGAAGACTGATACTGCAATGCCGTGAAAATGTATTTGAAAGTGCAAAGGTAAATGCTACAGAGTTTACAGCAATCACTGGAAGGAGGTAAAGAAGTGACTTACGATGAGGTCTGGCACCCTGAGCAGTCCAGCGAGGACTAGGTCTAGCAAGTTGAGCGAGCTGATTAGTAGGATAGTACGCAGCACGGTTCTGAGTCTGCCAATCACAACACCATCACTTAACCTGGTTGTCTGTGAAGGACATGCTGAACAGCCCAGCACCCTCCCACTATGAGATTAAAATGCTGAAATCACTGACACACGCCAACAGTTATATTTACTGTTAAATCTAAGCAGATTTTATACACAGTACAAAATATCCAGTTACTCATCTCTACACGTACCTGAGGAATAGCTGCCATGAAGTATCCTGAAGGAGGTGCTGGCTGGTAGGGGTTGATTACAGGATTAGGTACTGCTCTTACACTTGCCATCCTCTGCATGTACTGGTTGGTGAGATGAGCCTGGCGCTCCTCTTTACGTTGGGCTAGAGCTACATACAATGGTTTAGTAGCCACAATTCTACCATTCATTTCTGTGACTGCTTTGGTGGCTTCTTCTGGTGACGAGAAGCAAACAAATCCAAATCCTTTGCTGCGGCCACCTTCCATCATCACCTGTCAGTATACAAAATTTATTTTTAAAACTAAATGTCCTGTGTCATGCCTATTCAACTTGCATGAGCTTCTTGTTTCAGTGTACTAGAATTGAAACCACAGGTTTGTTTTACTGAGTATTTTATAAAAATGAAAAGTATTGTGTAACTAATAGCTAACTGTAACGTGAATAGAGATGAAAATCTCATTGAAATAATAATGAGCACAATATCGCACTGTAAAGACGTAATTTTTCTCACACTAGTCTCACTACTTAATTTATTTCAAGAAAGGATCATCATGTGGTGTTAACCTGACATGTACAATTATCAAGAAAGCTGATGCCCACATTTACAGTGGGTCACATCTGTTACTGAATGAAATTCACTTTCCTTTGGTGACAGATCACTACTCATTTTCAGAGAACAGATGTGCACAATCTATGAACTTTACCTTTGCACTAGTGATTGTACCAAAGGGGGAGAACTCTTTTCGGAGACGCTCATCATCGATCCCATCATCAAGATTTTTCACATAAAGGTTTACACCCTAAGAAAACAGGCAAGTTATTTTTAAGAGCAAGCATTCTGTGTAAATCTCAAAATATCATATAATAGAGTTAGCCCTCTTGATTTAAAATTGAACCTGGTATCTGGTGATCCTGTCCTGCTTCATTTGTTCGAACTTGCGCTTCAGCTCCGTCTGTCTTTCCACCTTTTTCTGAGCCCGGCCAACATAGATTTGTTTTCCATTGAGCTCTTTCCCATTCATCTCATCTACAGCCTTCATTAACAAACAACAAGTTAGGAGTGCTTTGTACTCCAGCATTTTTCAGACATACAAAAATCACAATTCAAATATAAAAAGCTACATAAGGATTCTAGAAAAAGAGGTAATCCATCTTAAAGTACCCCAAGACTTCCCCACTTATGCTAACATGAAAACTGCTTTCCAAATATGCTTCTCTCTTGTTGAAGACAAGTCACAAGGGACGCAAACCACTTTTTTTAAAATGAAGCTGAAGAAAAAAAAAACAGATTGCAAGAACTACTTCTCCAGCCTTATCTTGCTAATGGCAGAGAAAAGTAAGCAAATACAATTGAAAAGCTTTAATTCACCTAGTTCTGTCTTTAAAAGTAACACCTGAAACTATAGCATCTATCAGATCTCTCTATACTAAAAGTTAAGCTACAGATGACATGTACAGCTATTTTTTTTTCATTTTTAGTCTTTCACTAAGGAAATACTTAGAAGTGTGAAAACGTGAATTTTTTCCCTTCATACTGTTTTGAGTTACAACTTTTCAGATGTAAAAACTCTGGCACATTTACTCAATTAATTTAAAACCAGAAGTCACCAGTTTATTGCATATGTTTATGATCAAAGCCGTTAGACATTTTTACAGAGATATTGGAATTTTATGTTATTTAAAACATCCAACATGTGATTCTGACTGCATCAAGAGAAACTATTCATCAATTAATGTATGCAACACTGAAAAATGTAGATGTTAAGACAGACAGGATTTGTTCTAATCTCTTGCTTGTACACTTGCAGTACTGACAAATCACCAAAATGCCTTTTGAAAAGCAAACTTTGTTTGTTGTCATGATTTGGTCTGTACTGCATTTTTTCCTGATGCTATGTCCCTACTGTCACAGTAAACTGACATATCAAAGCAACCAGTTGACAAAGAATTAAGTTATACAGCATACTGGCATGTTATAGACATATACACGAATAAAAAGGACCCTTCTTCCAAAGTTACCTCTCAGAGTAAAAGCAACATCACAAGGCTCTATGACTATTTTCTCACAGCTATGCCAAACATGCTTTATAAAACTAATAGCTTTCCTGCTGACTTTGCAGAGCTACAGTTTGGAAACACAATTCTTTCTGCCTTGCACAAACATTTTGTGCAACCGAATTGGATCCAATGATTTAGAGATACAGTAATTTACTATGCTGTATATTGCTCGGCATGCGAGAATCCAAATATCATTGAGACCTTTAAGCCCAACTACAACAGGTTTTTAAATTATTCAAGATTCCCCATTTCCATACTAGTTCCAGCTGTATCATAGTATCGTGACTTAATAGGCTTCTCAGACCAACTGACATTTGCTCATAGGGAAGCATTCTAAATGACAGGAACTGTGCTAAGTAATTTAGGGAGTGAGCACCTCTTTTTGCAGTGTCCCTGACCAAATAAAAAAACTTAATCACTCAATGAAACATTTGGGTCTCAGTTACAGGATTCCTAAAATTAAGTCCAAAAGCTTACTTTCTGGGCATCTTCATGTCTTTCAAAACTAACGAAGCCAAAGCCTTTGGATTTGCCACTCTCATCAGTCATAACTTTCACACTTAGAGCAGGACCTAAAAAGAGAATGAAATACTTATGCTTCATATACAGTGTATTCTTCTCACCTTTTGAACAAACTCTTTAGAAGATAATATTTAGTTTATTTCACTTGTATTACAAGGGACTCCTGCACCAATAATAGTATCAATTAAAAGTCACTTGTTAACACAAAATTACTAATTTGCCATTATGGCTGAAGACTGCCATGCTGAATTACTTTCCTACTGTATTTTCAACCAAAATTTCACCTCAAAGTGAAAGAAAATTTCACCACAAAGTGAATGAAATTTATCATTAAAAATTATGACACTTGAAAAGTATTTGTGCTTCCATCCTTTGAAGCAGGTACTGAAAAAGCCAGAGGGAGGCCTTACAATTAGGTAAATATTTCACTATTTATCCTGGTGAAAGGCCATCCTAGTTCAGCAATTTCGTAATCTCTGAAAAACTGCAGTTCACAGACTCAATTGGAAATAGCCAATTAAGCTGTAGCAGCTAAATGCGCTACTGTTTCAATCCTAGATACTTCAAGAGCAGAAAGGAATTTCTTGTGTATGCTGTTTAAGGCTGCTACAGGGTATCCCTTGTACAAGGCTTTCCCTTGCTTTACACATAATACCCACTGGCAAACAGTAAAAGTACACAGGAAAGAAAATAAATTTTAAAAAAGGTGAGATTTAAAATAAAATGTGAAGAACCTGTAATGGCATTAAGGGATTTGCCATTTCCTATTTTGATGGTAACACATCATATACATTATTACATCATGGTTCATATGTCCACCACAATTTTGCCCTGTGCGTAACTGAGGATCAAGGCAGAATCTCATAGTTTGGTGCTGGAATAGCTCCTTGTAATTTTGTATTAGGTCAACCACCACAATGCAACTGAGTAACAGAGGTAAGTCTGCAGGTCAATGAAAGCCACAGTAAATTCCTTTGTCACACATCCTGTAGGTGCATTTATAAAATCAATCTGTACTAAACCAGAGAACACTTCCATTTGCAACTTTCAAAAAATTGCAGAACCCATAGACACACTATTTTCAGATTACTGAAAACAGTTCTGACAGCAGAATTAAATATGACATTCTGCTTATTTAAAATTCAGATATTACTGCACTTTTGAATCTGAAACTGGAATTCAGTATCAACTTTTCAGTAACCTTTATTACATTTTTACATCAATTTCAGACAGCCCTGACTCCTTGTATTTCAAGGCACTGTACAGATAAGATACATGTAGTAAATTGAAGTTCATTTGTGTTTATATAAGCATTAAGACATTACCAAACTTGCCAAAGAGTTCCTTAAGTCTCTCATCATCCATGTCTTCTCCAAAATTTTTGATGTAAACATTAGTGAATTCTTTTGCTCTGGCTCCAAGCTCTGCTTCACGTTCCTTGCGGGATTTAAACCTTCCAACAAATCTAGTTGCGGGAAGAACAGAGTAATACAGATTAAAGCAAGTGTCTCAAGGTTTAAAAATTTACTTTAATTCTCTGGCATTGTATTTTGTATTTAATCAGTCTCATTCAGTATAGGTATGAGATTGTTTAGAAAAAATATTTATGATAAAACTCAATCAGAAAAAAACATGGCAGCCTTAAAGCAGTTACTGCTCGCCAATCCAGTTTTTAAGCAACGGACATTTAACTAACTGCCCCCCCTCCCTAACACACCTCTCCAGCCTGTATCAAAGACTTTGTTTTTAGGCATAGTGGAATAAATAGTTCAACTTGTTCTTGAGTCAAATATCATTGCAAACTGGCGGGGAACACCAATGGTTAGTTCATACTGGCAGAAAAAGAGCAGAACCTGAACATAACATTCTGCAGCCCAAGGACATGCCCTAGCACAGACTGTACATGGCTGACACTGATTCCTGACAGTAGCAGACTCCTACTTTCAAATTTTATTGTAGGCTCTAACTTTATAGTTGCAAATTTGGCAAATGCTATACAGCAGCATCCAGTACCTCAGTCATTTTTGAACTTTGACAATTTCACCCAATTTATAGCAATCAAGCACAGTAAGAATGGAAGTCCAATGTGTTCAGCAGATTTTGATAGTGAGTGAAGTGTTTTAATTTACTTTTAAAAGATTAGCCTGAATAGAAATTCAACGCAAAATTAACTCTCATGATATATTTTACCCCTGTGCTCTTATGACTGTATGCTGACCATTTTTACTAATTTAAAGTTGTATAACAATGGACACTGAATAAAAACATCTACAATATGAACAGAACAAGCAGGAAAACTAAAGTTTCAAAATATGTTTTCCCTGCGTCCTGATCTATCCATCTCTACATAGAAAAGTAATCTATGATGGTAACCTGATTCTGATTTCTGTTATCCTTTTTCTAAACCCTCCTAAGTATTTAAAAGCTGTTCTTTTGCAATTATATCAAACACCATAATCATCCCTTAGGCATAGCTGTGAGGCACATTCACTCCCTCAGCCTAAATATTATTAAAGAAGTTGCCAAATAACATTTTTTCTTTCAACGTAGAACAGTGATAACGTTTAAAACATTATGCTTCTCTAAGTTTTATTTTCTACTCCCTAGATATGCCTATTAACAGACATTCATACAAAAACATCAGTCTAATCTGACCAACCTTTAGTGCCAAGTAACTGTAACTCTAAGTATCAGCTGACTCCAAAATATGGATAACACACTTATCTCACAACTCTTATAAAGGAAGTATTATTCAGAATACTCAATGGATTGTATTTTATCTCAGACCAATTAGATCAGAAAACCAGGGAAGATCCCAAATCCTCATTACAGTATTGGCTTGTAAGACAATTAATACAATGATTTTTTTTTTGCTCTGAAGTCAATTATTTGTCATTTTGAACCTAGACTGCCTCTAGAATAGGCAGGTGATACAATTCTTAAAATCCCTACCACTAAAACTCTACATCTTCTTAAAATTAGAAATTTTCAGAACAACCTTCCTTTCCTAAGTAAGCTTTTAAATCTTTGTCTGCCGTAAAATGAATTTCATTTTGCTGATCCTCAAATACTTATATATGTACTTACACTTTGCGGTCATTAAGCAGCATACCATTCATTTTTTCAATAGCTCTTTCTGCAGCTTCTTGTGTCTCAAAATGTACAAATCCATAACCCTTGGATCCATTTTCATCACACACCACCTATTAATGAAAAACCTTGTTGTAATACCCATGGAATGTTTCCAGCACAAATTGAGGAGTTTGTGTGTCAATACATTTCGTTTTCCACTAACCTTACAAGACAGGATGTTCCCAAAAGCAGAAAATGTGTCATACAAAGCTTTGTTATCAATTGATTTGTCCAAGTTTTTGATGAAGATGTTTCCTACACCACTTTTGCGTAGAGATGGATCGCGCTGAGACCACATGATGCGCACTGGTTTGCCTTTAATGACATCAAAGTTCATGGTGTCCAAAGCTCGTTCAGCTGGAAAAACATTATGGAATTAGTAGAGAATGCTAGTTATCTTAATAAGCACACAAACACCAGCTGAAGCACAGTTCTTAATAATGTTTTTACTATTTCAAGTCCAGCACCATCACCAAGCTGAAAGCCCAAGCCTCCAGTGTGCTCTGTTGTATCCAAGAACTGGCAAAAACTCATCAGCAAAAGCCACACTTTGGAAGGAGCACAAGGCAGCTGAGAAAGCTGCAGAAATCTCATTAGCCCGTAAGACTAGATCTATGAAAAGATGGCACAGTGATAGGAGAAAATGCAGCAAGTGGCAGCTGTTACAAAGTTTTAACATTTGTGAAAATCAGCTGGCTTCTCCCACATCACATAGATGTATAGTGTGTCAATAAAAAGGCTTTAGGGGTACGTACTCCTTGTGCCAATAGGAGGCCTTCAACATGTACTAACATAAGAACACCTACAACACCAGTACCCCTAAACCGACAAAATTTCTTTGCTAGGTGGACGTTCAAGCCTCATTCAGGCAGCTATTCCACAAAACTTCCTCAGTGACCAAAAATATCTGTGATGAAATTCCGGGCAAGAGACAGTTCAAAGAGATTCAAAACTAGCACTTATTTAGAGAATCTGAAATGATACATATATGAAATACATCTGAGCTCAATGAATGAGCAAGCATAAAACAGCAAACCAGGGTAACGTAAACCAGGTTTTGTTACTCCAATGGAGTAGTTTTTCCAGTAGAACTCCACAACTAACTTTGCAAATCCTGCATGTCAAATCTCTTGTGTGTCAAGACCTGCTCAGTTTTCACATGTCCCTTCAAAGCCACAAGACATGTCTGCAATGTTTTAACTCAACTTGTGTATTTAAGCACAAAAGAGACATAGATCTCAAGCACAGCAGTTCCTTTTCATCTCTGTTCCTGTATATCTGGAAGAACACTGGAAAAAGTCCCAATAAGTCACACCCCGGGGTACTAATTCACTTCACTGTATTTTGCAAGTATTAGAACAATATGATGTTAACAAGACTGAAATCAGTTTAGTGATAGATTATAAACAGCAACTGTTTCAGTTAAATTTTTTTTGGGAGGATCAAGGGTGAATCACATTGTGAAAACCCTTATTCAATGTTTTTGTTCTTTCAGTGCTGATTTTGTCTTTAGTCACATTGTTGCATGTCATGGCCAAAGACAACTTGCAGTGAGCCTGGGATTCAGCTGATATACCATGTTTTATATCCTTTTTTGTGACATTTTCAGATTAGAAATATATTTGAAGATTATATTCTGTGAAAGATATCCATAGGCATTAAAGAGATGAACATTTAACATTTTCATGGGGAAAAAGATTATTGATACTATTATTATATTCACATCAGAGTAGCAAGTCAGGAACTTTTTTAAACTGAAGCCACAAAAATTGCATGCCAGTCTTCTAAATAAGTTAATGAAGCTTTTAAAAATATAAAATAAAATATTTAATATAAATTAAGCAGGAGAGAAAAGGCAACCTAGATAGTGTTAATGAGAAATAAAAACCATTGGAAGGCTCTGTACTACAAAAGCAGGGGGAGGAGATAAAAAGGAAAAGAGAAAAACAACCTGTGGATATCAGACTGGCCACAGTATAAACTTGTAAGACTTCACTACTGCCCTGGAAGTCATTAGAATTATTACTGCCAGCACCAATAGACGTGCCAACAACAAACAGTTCATTATTTCCAAAAGTAGTAACAGGGTTTCTTCCTTCACTAGAAAAGAGGCTTTTCTAATTCATGCTAATTGCTTCTGGAATAATCCTGACACTCCTCAAAAATGTGTGTTCCTAGACAAATTTCCCAACCATCTGACTGAGAGTGTGTCCATGGGTCCTTTGCAAACATTACCACTCTTACAAATAGTGATCCTCTGTCTTAGACCAGCTCAATTTCTCCACGAGGACAGCAGGGAAACTCCAACAGCCCTCCTCATCTCTCCTTTGGAGCAGAAGTACAAGAAATTTAAGTTTTTCTGCCTAATCAACACCACATTGTCATCCCATGGTACATTTTTAAAACATTACTAGACCATCGACAACCAGGTACAAGCTACTCATTAAAATTCCCAACGAGTGCAACTGGCTCACTTTCATTACATTTCAGTCATAAAAGGCTGTGCCGGTTGCAGGAGGCAGCTCCATTCAGCAGCGAACTTGTTACCAATGGACACACCTACCCGGGCTGTACTTCTGCTGATTCTGCTGGAGCTCTCATTGAATGACTCACCAGCTCCCATTTTAGTCATGAGCAACTGGACAGTCCACTTTAACGATTTCAAAATCACTCAGAATATACACTTAATGCCACCCTGTGCTAAAGGTAAACAGCAATAGCTATGAAATAAAAAACCTCTGAAAATATAACCAATAAAAAAATCCAAAGGATTCTGATGCAGTTTCAGATTACTCAAGAATATTTCTAGTTTCGTGATTAAACAAGATTGCCCAGATTACTCCAGACTGTGACTCAAATTCAGAGAAGTCACAACTCTGAAATGTGTGCATACCTCACACATGTGTCATCAGGTCTAACTAGTTTTTAGAAGAGCTTTGAGATCCCTCGTTTATATGACGTCAAGCACACCTTCAAAGCTATTCTTTAAAATCCAAGGTAGTTGTTACTAGCTGTCAATAGGCATAGCCTGAGATGTAGCTAAAAATTCGGCTAAACCCATAAAAGGTATCTAGTTTGGAATCAAAATAAAACCAGGATGATTGTAAGAATAACCATTCATCCTCAAAACTCCTATTTCAAGATCTCTGTAAGTGGACATAATGACCTATAAAAAGCCCCCAGCAAATGCTTTCTAGGTATTTGCCAAGAATACAAAATTATGAAAATCTTGAAAAAATACAATCACGCAATATTGAAGTGTATTTTAAACAACTGCTTCCAGATATGTGCCAGATGAAGGTTTGATAAAGATGAGAAATACTTTTAGCTGAACTGGACTAGTTATAGACTAAAATATGTGTGTCTCCCAAAGCCTGAAAAACACTTATAACATTTGGAGTAACAGCACCTTTCTAAGAGGCATATTCAAAAACTGAAATAAGCACTGCTCAGGTGAAAACGCTCTATTTGTTCCCACATTTGACAAATTACAAACCAAGTCACAAAATGCATTGGTTGCCCAACTAATGACAAAGATAAAGTCAGCCCTTATGGAACTCTGTCAATACTAAGGAGAAGCAGCATTGGAATCACCTTTGCCTTATGCCCTGACATATTTTATCACAGTACTGACCTGTGCTGACCCCTTACTTTTCTGACAAACTGTATGACATTTTTATTTAATGAAAGCAAAGTATGTCAAAACAAGCATTCAGATAGTCTCATCCTAAAGAATGGCTGAATAAATCAAAAGCTCTCTGAACTGAGAGCTGATAACAGGTGGAATGTCTGCCTATTAAGAAGATGAGGCAGTAACTTTTACTACTTACATACAGATACCATCGGTACACCAAAGTCTGATCTGATAATGGCTGTATGCTAAAGCCAATTCTGAAAGCCAGTTAAATCTAATTGCTTGAAAAGTTTGTAATTTAAGTATCTCACTTTCATACGCTTGAAAATAAAACCATAATAATAGAAAGCTGGTTACTTAACTGTACTTGAAATCACGTATCTTCTAGTTGGCCAAGTACTTTTTTTTTTTTAATTGGACTCCACAAAACTTAGAACCAGTCAAATTCGGTTCCTTTAGTGAAACAGCCTCCAAACGGATCACACTGTGTTTTCCAACATGACCAAAACTACAGAGAAAGTTCCTTTACCGATTAACTTCAGAGAAGCAGCAACGCTTCGTGAAAAAACAAGTTTCATAAAAATGCGACGTGGGAGAAACAACGTCAGAGAATTTACAGCGAAGAGGCACGAAAGAGAGCACAGCTCGGGCTCCAGCTTCTGAGGAAGCAGCAGCACAAGGAGGCCCGAGGAGTTTCGTGCCCTCCCTGCACGTGACAGACCTGCCATGGTGTTTAACAAACGCTTCGGCCTGGACGCCTGTGAAACTGCCCAGCCACGCCGGTGCGTCCTACTTCCTTCTCCCGGCCCTTTAACCGCGCACTCACACACACCCAGCTCCTGCGCGCTTATTAAAAGGTGCTAATGACTACGATGTTTCCCTTAAGCCACCCTTCACCTCGGACGGACGCGAAGAGCCGCGCGCACACCCATCCACAACCCCCTCCCCGGGAGCGGGGGCAGCCCCTCCGGGCCCCCGGGGCTCCCCCGCCCATCGCCGGGGCCCCGCGGCCGCTCTGGATCCGCGGAAGCGCCTCCCCCCCGCTCCTCCGGCCGCCACGAGGCGCGGGCGGCCCGGGCCGCGTGTGA
>VYZR01003995.1:0-12443 GCA_013400675.1 Oxylabes madagascariensis | reverse complement strand
GGCGGGGCTGGCGCGGGCGCTCGGCGCGTGCGCGGGGCCGGGGCCGAGGCCGAGAAACGTTCGGAGGGGGCGCGGATCCCGGAGGGGTCGTGCCGCCGGGCCGGGAATAAACCGGGGTTAGCGCCGAGGCTCGGCTCTGGTCGTTCCTCAAGCTAGGCGTGTTTTATCGCTGTGTTTCGTGCTAAAGAAGTTCGGGCTGTGGGTTGAAGGGCGTTGGGAGTCGACTGGGCATCTTTTTGCCGCTCTGTGGGTGGGTGAGGTGACCACCGTCATCCCGGGCGGTTTGGGGAGGTGCTGTAAGGCCGCATTCCAAACGTGCCTTTGGAAACTTGCCAACTCAGTGTCGTGACTTGCGCCGTATACAGAGTTTCTCAGGGAGAATCACACACAGAATCACGGAACGGATTAGGTTGGAAAAGGCCTGTGAGTCATCGAGTCCAACCTTTGACTGAACACCACCATGTCAATTACACAAAGTGCTGCCTCTACTACTTCCTTAAACACCAAAGCAATCCTGTGAAGTTTGGGAAAACCTTGTTTTACTTTTAGCTGGCTTCTCTAGTCTGAAAAAAACTTTAATCCTTTTGTGAGAAAGGAAAATATTTTCCTATCAATTAGAATTCTATGAGGCTTTTTATTACCAGCTAATTAAACATGTTTCAGATTTCTTGAAAAATAATAGAATCAAATAAAATGTGCTTCATTCCTGCTAAACAAACGTACAAGTACTTGCCCTTGTACTAAACACTAAACATTAGTGCAAGTTTAAGGCAGGAAGCCACATCATGGATTTGGAGGTAATTGCTCTTTTATATTTGGTGTAATTTTTCTTACTGTTTTCTTTGCACAGTTTCAACATAAAAAGAATGGTCTGCAGTGTTGCATCTTGTTTGATGTTTTGTATGATGTTTTATTTTTCTTTGACTCGCATTTGCCATTATGGATTTAAGTAGAGCCGTAGGGGGGAGTACTTGTGGAATTTTGCTGTCAAGTGTGAAGATTCCACTTGCAGTCAGCAGCTGCTGCAGTTTCACTGCCTCTTGTTGTAGGTGACCAACCCACAGCAGAGCTGGCATCTCCTCATGTGTTCCATGGCAAAGTGTGACGTCTTTGTTCAGCCCCCACCCTGCCCTGGCTTTAAACTGAGGTACTGACTGGAATCCGAAGCAGCTGACAAATGAATGCATCCTGAAGTGGCAGTGGTGGCTTCTGTCAGCTGAGTACAGCAGATGGCCAGCATCAGCACTGCCTTATAGTGAGGTTTGATGTGTTTGTTAAAATTTAGACGGTGATTTTTAGAGAAAAAATTTCTCTTGTTTAAGAACTGGTTTATAATGCCCTCCCTAGGATGTACTATGTACTGTTTCTGGTCTTTCCTTTCCTTACATGGTTCTGTTCTTCACCATGTCTCCTTTCCCCAAACTGTCCTTTGTCATACCAGCTTCTTCTTTCACACTTTTCTGTCATTGGCACTTGGTCATATTATTACATGTTTTTTCTTCCCGTGGCACATTCCTACTCGTTCTTGTGAGTTAAGTTGCTCTGTTTCTACCCTTGGCACTCCCGGAGAATGGCAAGATAGAGCCTAGAGCATGGTAAGATATTTCTCTTTTACCCAATTTAAGGAATCAAATTTGCAGGTTTTGTTCAGCACAGAGAGGGACTTTTTGGAGATCTGGTCTCTTAACATGGTATGATTTCAGAGTTTTCTAAGACTAAATGCGATTAAGGCAGTAAAATCGCACTCTCAGCCTTATATGGGTATCCAGAAGAGTTCAAATTATTGTTTAAAAGCACCGTAGCTTTCCAAGTAAACTTGTCTAATGTTTGTTCTTTCAGCAAAATAATACATTCTTGAGTCTTGTCCTCATAGATTGCACTCCTTTGGCTTTGACCTGAAACAAGGATCTAACTTAATGAGAGTTTTACTGTCATTCCTTCCCAATGCCCTCCTCAAAGCAGCAAATGGGACTTTAGATAAAAGCCTCGTCACAGTAGGAGGTAGGTATAGCCCCTCTGATGGTGCCCAAAACAAGTATCTTGTCCTCCTCCTGTAACAAACTGACTTTTGAAGGTGTGGCCTAAGTGTTTTAAGGCAACAGGAAAGAATGCTTTCATGCTTCAGGCACAGAATTTACATTAAACTTTAGATTCTGGTGCTGCAAAATTCTCTTAGTGATTTCAGATTAAATCTTGCAAAGGACCTGGACATTTGTGTGCTTGCTTCTGCTGATTGCCCACCACAACTGCAATCCAGAGCCCTGAGTGAGATTTGGGGTCTGGGAGGGCTCTTGGCAGGAGAGCCCTTGTCAAGTATTACCTGATATTCTCATCTGGGTCTCTCCAAGATCCATTTTAGCTCTGCTGCTCTCAAGTTCTGCGTGGTGTCTGATAAAAGTTGCTGTGGAGAGCCTGTGTTGTCTGCTGGGCATATTGCCCAGACCTGGTGTGTGTCCTGTCCTTGCAGGTGTTCCGTGTGGGTGGCTGGGCCTGGAAGTTGGCCTTCTTAGCAGAAACTGCTTCTTGGAAACCCCAGGTTTGAGATTTAGCTAGAATATATAACTCAGTGTTTCCTTGTCAGCTTCAGGGAATTGCAGTCAAACAGGAATTCAATGAGGGGCAATAATTCTTTAATTATAAATCTTTTAAGTATTTTTGCAATCCAGATAAGTTACCTGGACGTGTTGCCTCCTTTCAGCTCAATGTTCATCGAACTAACAAATTGGAAAAAAAAGTAAAGTGTACACAATGTTTTTCACTGACAGCAATTGAGAAAGATTTCAGAGTTCACAGATACATTATTTCTAAGCATAAGCTCTACCAAAGTTAAATAAAGGTCCTTTGTAACTTAAAGCTCTAAGCAGATACAAGATTTTTCTTTTGTTCCACTGGTATTATGATTTGTGAATGCAATTGGTTTTTATTCTAGGCTATCATGGAAATAGGGAAGTTATTGAAATTCATTCAGACTTCAATAAATTTTCTCTCTTGCCTAAGAATTATGACTTTTTGATACATGATGGATTGCATTAAACTGTTGGACATTATGCAAACCCAGCTTTATGTTAGCCACAGGAAGCATTTTTAAATAGTATCTGTAAAGTGCCAGTGTTGAAGATTTTCTTTTAATTAACACAGCCTGATAATAAAAAAGGTTTTATTGTTTACCCAGCTTTATAGTTAGCCACAGGAAGCATTTTTAAATAGTATCTGTAAAGTGCTAATATTGAAAATTGTTTTTTAATTAACACAGCTGATAGTTAAGGCCCTATTGTTTAGAATACACACACTGCTTCTGAGTTCAGGTACTGCTCGATCATTTTCAGCATTTTCCCTTTCTGTTCAGCTGCAGGGCACTGCCATGTGCTAAAATGGCACTGTGAAAGCTAAAACCTTGATGGCCTGTGTTAAAGAGATAAGGAAGAACACGTACCTTTTGAAGGGGAGTGCCGGTTTCTTTAAACTTGGTGCCTGACCGATAACACTGTTTGCTTTTGGTAGCCTACTTAGTCCAGATAGTCTTTTCAGTGCTAGGTAATCTTTTGAGCCCAGCCAAACCCAAGTTCTGAGTAATTTGTTTAAAAAAAAAAGTGGGAAAAAAAGATATGTCAAGACGTCAGAGCTCTGTATTTTGAGTCTTCTTGAATATGGGCAGAAGCAATTTTGCTCTCTTGTTTTTAGGAATATTCTTCATTCATACAAAGAACTGTGTGTCTGTTTACTGAACTTGTGAAGGAGAAATAATTTTGGCAAGAGAACAGGGAAAGAAGTGTAATTCTCAGGCAGTCATGACATGGGAAAGGTAATAATTAATTACTTTGTAGTGTGCCTGAAGCAAACAAAGCAACAGGTTTGTGCAGTGGGATTGTTTTCCCCAATGCCAAGTGCAGCTGAGGAAACAGGAATGTTCTGAACCAAATTTGGTCAGGAATATTGCCTCAAGTATACTTTGTCTCCCTCTCCTCACTTTAAGAAGTGGTTAATTATTGAGCCTTGGGAGGCGCTATCAGGGTTGGAAACATGGATGGGCAGAGGAAGAGGTACTAGAGCTGGGGCTGGGCAAGGAGCTGTTCTGTGAAGGCTCTGGAGGAGAGGGACAGTGGGATGCAGGAGCAGGGCAGGTCCATGCCCAGCTGTCACTGACTGCACTGAGAACAGGCTCAGCTGCTCTGGGTCTTCTGACAGTTCTCTCTCACCCCTTCTTCCTTCCCAAGAGTGAGCTTCATACTGCTCCATCCTTGCCCCTAATACAGCCACCTCCTCTCAGTCACATCCTCTGCTCCATTTCACTCTGCCTGATATAATCCACCTCCCTCACTAAGAAACCACTAAATCAAGGCATTGTGAAAAACAGATTGGCGTTTCCCTCTGCCCTTTACTAGCTACAGTCAGAGTTGGTTAACTCTGAGGCTTGCTCCCTTCCCCAGTATCTGAAGTATTTCTTCCTGAAGAGCTGAAGTACTCTAATCAAAAATATTTGAGTATCATGCTGCTGTTCCTGAGTGTTCATGAAGTGCCACACAGTGACTGTTAAATGTTGTGTACTTGGGGAGACAAACTTATTGCCATATTTCTATGCAAGCACCTCAATTGTAGACGGTTAAAGATGCAGAATTTTGGGGAGGGGGTGGGGGGATGGTGTAGGGAAGAGACAGGAAGAAAGCATGGTAAGTATCCTACTCCATTCTTTCCCCAAGTGAGAACACTGTATCATCCCAACTGAGATCTTTCAAGCTTTTTCATATAAATCCTCTAAGAATGGCAGTTCAGTCTTCTCTAAGGCAGTCTGTTCTGGGGCCTTGCTCTCCTTGGAAAGTACTTTTCTAATGTCTGACCCAAGTTTCCATTTTTGCTGTTCTTCTCATTCTATCCCCAGTGGAATTGCAGAATATTTTTTTATTTTCTTTGGTTGGTTTCCTTTTCCTTTTCCTTTTCCTTTTCCTTTTCCTTTTCCTTTTCCTTTTCCTTTTCCTTTTCCTTTTCCTTTTCCTTTTCCTTTTCCTTTTCCTTTTCCTTTTCCTTTTCTCTTTTTTCTAACAGAGCCATGCTGCTCTTCCCGGGTGTGCATTGGAAAGTGTTCTGGTCTGTGGCGCTGGCTCAGGCAGTGGGTCAGATTGGAGTGACCTCTGACATGAACACATAATCTGCTTCAGATGGGCACTGCTGAATTAGCATGCGTACTGGATAGTGATTCCTGTGCCAGCCAATCCTCTGTTCCAGAGGAAGCTGCTCCTGCTGTGCTGTGTGCTCGCCTTATGCATGATGAAGTGCCAGACCTTTTATGTTGTGGGGATTTCGTGTGGCTATTCCCTTTACAAAAGGCTGATGGTAGCACTGTAAGAGTCTATTGCTTGAGAGAGAACATGAACTTTCACTGGACCAGCTGCAGGTCATTGAACTGCCAGGAGAATCAGAAGGACCAAATAGCAAAGGGTGCTTTGGTCAGTTTCAACAGATAAAGTCCTTTAGCTGTTCACTGTGACTTGAGCTTACCCATATATAGGACAAATTGCTGTGTTCCATGGATAACGCTTTGCCCTGAAATTTTCTCACAGGTCTCAGTCCAGGCTCTTTGACCATTTTATTATGGTCCTGCCACCTTTGAATCAGTAGCCTGCAATCTCCAGTGCTGCAATCCTCCTGGTCTGAGGTGCCAGCCTGCAGCTTCTCTAGCGCAGCCCTGCAGGCCCTGCCAGCCTGTGATTAATTATCTCAGCTCACACGGTGAGCCAAAGAAAACTGCAAGGACCATCTGAAAACCAAGTACAGAGAGGAAAACTCAAAATGAAACTGAAGTAGAATGTGATTCACAGCCTGTGTGAAACTGAGGGAGGGCAGAGTGGCAGAGTGGGTGGCAGGGCCGGGTTGTTTGTTTCCTGCAGCCTGATGCTGAGCACTGGAGTGAGTCTGCAGGGGCAGTGTGTCATCGGAAGGGTGATTGCTGAGGAAGGAGGGTGCAGGATATGGAGACACACACTTGAATGAGAATTTGTTACTGGCTTGATTGAGTTCTCACAGGTCATGTTGGTCAATATGTATCAGCTCCACCTGGACCCGCCCGAGGATCTTGTGGATGTTTGCCAGGCTCCCTTCTCTCCCTGCCAGCACAATTCATTTTGTTGCCAAACTGTGGGCCCTGCTTGTGGACGGAGCCAGACCTCTTGCTCATAGCGTGACATGGGTTTTGTGGCCAGAGCTGACCCTGTTCCTCTCTCCACTTCTGACACCTCAGCAAAGTTCTTCTTTTGGCTCAGAGGGATGGGACTGGCTGTCAGCCACTGCCCTGTAATAACGGCTCTTACCTGTGTGAGGTGGGGAGCAGGGTGCTGCCACTGTTACATACTGTGATAACTGTTCTGTTGAGGTGTGGTTTGTGGTGTCTCTGGCTTCCAAAGCACTCGAGGTTATAGCTGGGACCCATTGTGGCCAAACCTGGTGTTTTTGCAGACTGAGAGTGTGGCCCTGCCTGGCCATCCTTTAGAGGGCACTGACTGACTGTGGTTCCATCATCTGCTGAACATACCCAGGGACTTGTTGTCACTGAGAGAAGGACCTTTCCCCCTTCCTGCTCCCTTCTTCCCTTGTCTTCAGGGCTTTCTCCCATTCTCCAGCCATGTCCTGACCACTTCCCTTTTAAGGGCTGTTTGGTTGCAGTGTTGGTTTTTATTTTTTGCACTGAGTTAATTTGGGATGTTTTAGTGATTTAGATCTGCTCCCAGAGTCAGAGCTGACACAACATATCAACAGGGTGTGTGGCCCAGAGACAAAGGGAAACTGTTCCCGTGCTGATAAAATGCTAAATGGCCTCATGGCCTCCTGTAGAATTATGTCATTTACAGCACAATTCTGGAAGAATAATTAACACTAGTTTTTGGTCACCCTGTTTTGCCTAAAAAAGGGGGAGAGCAGAAGGGAAGGAGAGTGATTTAAGGGATGAGTATTGGTGAAAGGACTGAAGAGAGAGATGATATGTCACGAGAGGCTTCAGGTCCTGGGGCTGAGAATGGGAAGAGGATTTCAATGACTGTCCAGAGGAAGGGGGATTTCACTAAGACCTATCGGAGGTGCCTAGGGCAGGAGTAAACATCTAACAGGTTTGGCTTGTGTCCCCTTTGCCTCCATAGAAGGGCAGGACCCAGCTGATGTGGAAAATAGATGGTGTGTCTCTGCTAAGCACCTGGGTATCTCTGAAGACCCACATTCCTCTCCCACTACTGCCACGTTATCAGTGTTAGATAAAACACACTTAGTTTTTTTGTCATGTAAGGCCATCAATTTAGACTCCTAGAACTGCCTCCATCCCTCTTGCCAGGTTTGTACCTTTCCCCTTGGGCTTTGTATGAGTCTGCAAAGAAGGAAAGTCAGTGAGCAGAGGAAGAGGAGTACTGGGCTGGAAGTGGAGCAGGGGCTCTCCTGCCAGCCACGATAACCACAAAGCCAAAGGACCCATCTGGAAGTGGTCCTTGGCCCCTTAACAGCTGTTCTCCTCCCAGCTGAGAGTGACTCTGCTTCCTGTGGTGCGAGGGAGTCAAACTTGTCGAGTTAGCTGCAGCCCCAAGGGGCAGGTAAAAAAATGCCAGGGTAAAGCAAAAATTAGCAAAAGATGTAACAATATACAAAATCCCCACCCTTCCTAGGAAAGATGACAACTTCCTGCCTTTGACTGGGGTGCTGAAGCAATTGGGCTGTTATTTTGAAGCATGTGTTGAACTGGGACTGCTTGAGATTCAGCCATTCGTGCAGAGGAGCAGAGCACAAGCATTGGCTGCTGGAGCCTGTGGCATATGCTGTCTGCTTGTGGGTGGCTTAGAGGCATCTGAATATTTTGGTGCTTTTCTGCTTCTAGAAATGTTCATCCTGCTCTAGGCACCCATACCTCAACGTCCATGCATATGTTGCATGCAACTGCCCAGCTTCTGGGTGTTCTAGTGAGAAATCCCAAATCCTTCATTATGCTGGTGTGTTGTTCTCATACAAGCTTGCTGGAGAGCCTCATGATGAATGCCTGGTGAGGGCTTCCTCTCCCAGGCTGGTGCATTTGGTGGATGTAGTAGGAGGCAGACACTGGTGACTGGGCCCAGAGAAGTGAGTTACCAGCGGTTCATTGCAACATCAGCCTTGCTCCACCTGGGCCAAGACTGGGTGCCAAGGGTGTTGTATGGTGCAGCATGAGCTCTGCTCCACCGCTGTGAGGGAGGGTCTGTAGTGACGCAGAGTCCCCAGGCAGGTGCAAAGGAGAGACACTTCATTGCAAAAACCAGGCCTTCTTAAGCAGTGGCCTTTATCAGTTACATAGTTTTAAATCATAACAAACATAATTCAACCAACCATTATACACCACGATGTGAATGCACAATGGTTATGTAACTTGTTTTTCTACCCTTCATTCAGCTGAGTCTCCTACCCATGGTCCTTTTCTACTTAGCCAAAGTAACAAGCCTGAGCCATGATTTTACAAGGCCTTCCTTTTGTAAGGTTTTACCTGTATGCAACACACAATGAGCTGATGACTGGGAGGAGAAGAGGAGGGCAAAGCATGAAAGCATGGCACCAGGGCTGTGTATAACCCAGCCAAAAGGGGACTGGAAGAAAGGGAGTATGGAAGGAATTACATTTAGCCCAGCACTACAGAATTCACTCAAAAAAGCTTCAGAAACATCTCTGATACTCTCTTTGCTAGGCCTGCATAGTCTGGGGAGCATCCTGAGTTGCTCTGAGACAAACCCTTCCATCCTGGTTCCTACTACACTCACCTGCAGCCTTCCCTCCTGATCTGCACTTGCTCTGTCTGTACAAGTGACAGGACCCTCTGAATAAACACAGGATGTTAGCTGGTTATCCACTGAGGATGTGGCAAAGGCCTATGGACAAGCAATACTCGAAACATGCCTGCTTAAGATGAAAGATGAACCATTAAAAGGCTGGTGATTCTTAACTACAGTAGAATGGGCACAGTGAAACCCAAAATGAAAGGAAAATTAAATAGAAACAGCTACTAAAAATATCATTGCAAAAGCAACCCGAAGAAATATATAAATGTAGAAAAAAATGAATGGTCTTTTCATATACTGCAAGCTGCCAGTTTTTGAAAGCATCAGGAGACAAGCTGTTGAGCAGTGGAATGGATAAAACCAGGCTCCCAAAATGCAGCTCTGCTGAGCTGCCTGGCCCATGAAATCTCACTGCCAGTGAGTGGGCCAGAGGCAGGTGAGGGTGCGGCCACCCCAGCTGAGCCCACGTGCTGGGCGGTGGCTGGGACATGCTGAGTGGCCACCAGACCAAGCTCCTACCAGGTGAGCTCAGCCTCCCTTACATGGGCAGGGCTGCTGCCATCTCTTTCTTCTATGCCCAGCTACCAATTTTCAGTAAGTTTATCAGAACTCTACTGTATTTGAAGCATCTTGGCCAAATTTGATCAAGGTTACCTAGGGATATGGGGGAAAAAAACAGGCAGCCAGGCCTTGGGATTATACAAGTCTCTTGCCTTTATGAAATGCAGACTGAAAATAAATCCAGAGCTCAGAAAAGTAGCAAATGCCTCTGGCTGTTGCAGGGTGCCAGAGGCTGAGACGAGCAATGTGCTTTGTGGCACAGAGGCACGCAGTACTTTTGCCAAACATGACACTGAGCTGGGCATGCAGCACCAGCGGGGATGGATGGGCATCCCAGTGCAGATCTTCATCTAGTGGGAATCTGCTGCTGCCATTTTCTGCTGCTCTCAGCCTAGTTTGTGCCCATTGCCTGTGAGGTGTGAGGAGCTTCAACAAGTCAGATGCCCCAGTGCTGAGAGCAGGGATGTTCAGGTACTTCAGTGATCTTGAGTGTGAAAGTCTTCATGAACGTGCACAATGTGCACTTGGATTTGGAGCAGCAGAAATGCAAAGTCAAACAACAGGTCTTTGATCATCACGAGGATCTGACTTATGGATGTAGACTGGTTTCTTCTAGTTGGCTAGGGTTTTTTCCCAGGTATTTTTCTCTGTAAGAACAAGTCTGTTTCATCCAGCTGCACCTTTCAGCTCTGCTGCTGCTGTTTTTGTGCTCTCTGCCTGTGGTACATGCAGCATGGGCATGAATAAGCAGGTATCAGTACAGCACGTTGGCAGACTCTCAAGGGATCTGCAGCAAACAGTGAGCACAGTGATCCAAAATCATCTTCCATCTCATGATGGCAAAGAACAAAGCCCAAGGGCACTGATGCCAGCTAACATAGCTAGGCAGGGAGGGATGGGGGGGTTCTAACTCCTCCATGTCTTTTCTGACATCACTGCCCCGAGGGGTTCACGCTGGGGGTTGTTCAGCAGTCCCTGTGCTCCCCAGTGTTGCAGTCAGCTTCACATGGCAGCAACACAGCTTCCCTGGAGTGAAAAGAAGGTTAACAACAGCCTCTGCTTCCTGCAATAGTGCCACTGCAGCCAGGTTACTGGTCTTCAAAAACAAGCTGTCACTTGTTCAGCTGTTTTGCATAAAAGCAATTCCCCCTCTGTCTTCATAAGAGCTGGCTGGGCAGCTCAGACTTAACAGCTTCAATTTCTTCCCCGGGGCACAGCCAAGATGGTGCCAGATTATTATCAAAAATTTCCCGAATCCCAGAGGAATTCTTTGGAGGCCGTGGGGGTCCTGTTGGACAACAAGCTGCTAGTGAGCCAGCAGTGCCCTTGTGGCCAAGAAGACCAAAGTTATCCTGGAGTGCATTAGGATAGGGTGGCAGGAAGTTGGGGGAGTGATCCTGTCCCTCTGCTCAGCCCTGGTGAGGCCTCACCTGGAGTTCTGTGTCCAGTTCTGAGATTTCCAGTTCAAGAAAGATAAGGAAATACTGGAGAGGGTCCAGCAGAGGGAAATGGAGGTGATTCACAGAATCACAGGGTTGGTTAGAGTTGGAAGTGGCCTCTGGAGATCATGTAGTCCAATGGATTAGGAGTTTTGAGGAAGGGCTGAAGGAGGTGTGCCTGTTTAGCCTGGAGAAGGAAAGACTGAGAGGGGCCTTATCAATGTCTGTAAGTATCTGAAGGGAGGGTGTCAAGAGGTTGGAGCCAGGTTCTTCCTGATGGTGCCAAACAATAGGACAAGAGGCAGCCGGAAGAAACTGGTGCACAGCAAGTTCTGTCTGAACGTGAGGAAGAACTTCTTTACTGTGAGTGTGACAAAGCACTGGAGCAGGCTGCCCAGAGGGGCTGTGGAATCTCCTGGAATGATTCAAATGCTAGCTAGACACAATCCTGAGTAATGTGCTCTGGAGACCCAGCTCGTGCAGGGGTAGAACTAGATGATCTCCAGTGGTCCCTTCCAACCCTGTCCATTCTGTGAAGAATCCACAGCTGCCGTTGGGCTACAGGAATGTGGAACAGAAAAACAGGGCTGCAGGGCTGGCTTCCCATGGCTCTTCATTCTCACTTTCTGAGTAATTCTGTCATTTTCAGTGTGGAAACAATCCTGCATTCTGCTCCAGAAGGATCAACCCCAGGAAGGCATGAGTGTCTCAAAAGAGACCACTCCACAGGAAATTCTGCTGCTAATTAGCTTTGGCTCCTGATTTTCTGTATAATTTTACGTTTGCCCCAGCTTCACAGATGAAGCCTTCTGCCCCTGTAGCCAAACAGTGGCTGTTTGGGACTGGAGCACCAAAATGAAAGGCTTTCTTTTCTGCATTTTTTTCCCCTTGGAAAGGGATTTGCCTCCATGCTTTACATGAGGTCCAGTTACCTGTACCTGGCACTCATCTCTGCTCTTCAATTTTCCTGCCTTGCCCCTTTCCGTCTTGGTTCTTATTGCTGGATCCACATAAAAGCCAGTGTTTTTTATAGCCAGAATGTACCACTAATTCCCACTGCCAGGGAGCAAACAGGAGCTCTGACATGTATTGCTTGGCTTATCAGAAAGCAGGGTTGTATGATGAGAAACTGCAGCAGGCAGGAATACACAACTGGTTGTGCAACTCCCTTCCCTGAAGGAAAGAGTTTGCCATTACCTAAAGAGAGCAAGTCCAAGCAGCCAGCACCCTGTGCTCCTTCCACACTGCTGTCTTGAGGCTGTGCCATGGGGGAGGAAAACAGGGGGAAGGAGATGGCCTGGAAATGCTGAGTTCTGGCTAACACAACAGGCTGCCAGCTCATTGTGCAGGCAGGGCACAGATTTGGGTCATCTCCAAGCACCTCTGAGCAACCTGCAGGAAGTACTTGATGCCAGCTGAAGATCCATGGGGAGAAGTGAACCCAGCTGAACCTAGCTGCCTGTGTGGGTGAACCCCCTTGCTTGTCTCACTGCCAGGCCTGCTGCTGGTGAGGCACTCTGCAGCTCCCCTTTCCCCTGTTGCACTGCTCACACCACGTGCATCTGCAAATTGCTTCTCTTCATCCCCCTTTTCCCCCTTTGCAAGATGGTTAGAACAAGAGTCCCATCCAAGAGCTTCCTGTCCTCTGAGTGAGTTTTGTTTGTTTGTTTGT